>JBCEWC010003620.1:0-29691 GCA_038996855.1 Solanum aculeatissimum
TGAGAGGCTTGTTTGGGGTTCCTTCGGGTTCCTCATTCGCCATGTCACGTCTAGGCCCTAGGCTTGGGTCGTGACAGTTTTAATTCATAATGAAATTTCTTCTCTTGATCATTTTTGTTCTTATTCTAAAACTTTGAAATGAAATAAAAATTAGACTTAACAATAACCAAGGGAGTAAATATGCAAATATGCTTATTTTACCCAAATGATATAAAAATTGCAGTTTCCTCCTTCCGTCTTCATTTTAGCCCCTCACCAAACTCTCTTCTCTCTGCTTTTTGGAGAGATTTCATTCAGATCGAAAAAATGGCTCTATCAACAAGCCGTACCATTAACCGCATCATGAAGCCATTATCGGCGGCCGTGTGCGCCACGCGCCGACTATCATCGGACTCCACCGCCACAATCACCGTTGAGACAAGCCTCCCTTTCACCGGCCACAACGTCGATACTCCTTCCCGTACCGTCGATACTAGCCCTAAGGAACTCATGACTTTCTTCAAAGACATGGCGGAGATGCGGCGGATGGAGATCGCTGCCGATTCTCTCTACAAAGCCAAGCTCATCCGTGGATTTTGCCATCTGTACGACGGACAAGAAGCCGTTGCTGTTGGTATGGAAGCCGCAATTACCAGAAAGGATTGTATTATTACTGCTTATAGAGATCATTGTATCTTCCTTGGACGTGGTGGAACTTTATTGGAGTCGTTTTCGGAGCTTATGGGAAGGAAAGATGGTTGTTCGAGAGGTAAAGGTGGTTCGATGCATTTTTATAAGAAGGAAGGTGGATTTTATGGTGGTCATGGTATTGTTGGTGCTCAGGTTCCTTTAGGGATTGGATTGGCATTTGCACAGAAATATTCTAAAGAGGAGTATGTGACTTTTGCTATGTATGGTGATGGTGCTGCTAATCAAGGGCAATTGTTTGAGGCTTTGAATATGGCTGCATTATGGGATCTTCCAGCAATTCTAGTTTGCGAGAATAATCACTGTATGAATCTGAATTCTCTTTCAATGAGTAGTAGTAATTTTGAAATTCTTTGAATTAGCTATGCACATATGATTGATAAGTACACTTGCTTTCATAAGTTTTTGCCGCCTTTAGTCAAAATGTGTATATGTTGCAAGTCTTCTAGTGTTTATCTTTTGTAAATGTTTGTGCTTTTCTGTAATATTCTGATGGGTAGAATGTTCCCAAAACTAATTACTTACAAATTATAGAGACTACAATTGGCATTTGTTACTTAAAATTAAGATTCCTTGCCTTCTTTGTTTAGTATGTGATGTGTTGTTACTTCAAATGGTGTTTTACTGATGCAGATGGAATGGGGACAGCAGAATGGAGGGCTGCAAAGAGTCCATCTTACTACAAGAGAGGAGATTATGTTCCTGGTCTGAAGGTAATGTGCATCTCGTTTTTGTTAAAGCTTATAGGGAGGGATTAGATGATCTTGATTAGTTTTTAATTTTATTTTGGAAGCTGATAATTAGGTTGAATGTGCTAGTAATACTGCAATACTCAAGTAATTATGCAGAAGGTAAAAGAAAACTGCATTAGTACTTTATATTTTTGGTGTAAAGAAGAGGATATTGATGAGGCCAGAACAGTTTGTAGATTTCCTAGGTTCCTTGTAATTATGATTACCAGCCTGGTAAGTTTTTGATGGTCGCCAGCATACCTTCATTATTGTAGAATACAACTTTACCTTTGTAAAAAATAAAAAATAGTGCAATACTCAAGTAAACATTTCTTATTAAATCCAGAATAAACTAAAATTGAGTTTCTGAGATCCCTTTTGCACGTCCACATGTTAAAGGTAAATCCTTAAAATATCCATGTCACAAAAAACATCCTTATTGTTTTCCAAAGTTAACAACTTTCATCCTTCTAATGTTCAAAGTTAGAAAACTAAGGGAACTCAAATTCAGGTCTTGCACCAGTCTCAATCAGACTTTGTATCAAATGAAACTCGTTTAGACATCCTTTCACCACCAAATAATCTCTTTCTGAAGCCACACTTGCCTGCCATCTTGCATAGTCAAGACCATGTATTAAAGTTTAATCTTTTCTAGTTTTTACTTATAGAGGAGGCAGAATGGAATGTAGTTGTTGGCTTGTCGTAATTAGTAGTGATTGCTTTATGATAAACTTGTTCTTGCCTTTAGCATTGGTTTCAGACTTTCAGGCGACTTAACCAGTGGATCCATCAATTTTCAAGCCAGTAGGAGACAACAAATGCAGTGTCAACTGTCAATAATGACAGTTTCCTACTATTGCTTAGGATCTTCCATCTTTCTGAGGAACTTCTGTTGTAACTATAGACTTTCTGCTGATAATAAAAAAAGATGCTGTAAAACAAATCCAATTCTGCTTTGGCTCGTCGAAAAGAAAAAAAAAACATGACTGTAACCCCTTGCTTCATATTTAAAATGTATCCGTTTTTATAGCATTTATATCAACCTTTGAAGACAGATACCTAACATTCTTTAAAGTCTTTTTTCATTTTATCCCAGGTTCTAGTGTTTCTTCCTAAATTAGTGACTTGCACTCTGAAATTTGAATCAACTCATGTTTATACTCGGGAAAAAGCAGTTTATTTCTCGATTAGGCGTTGAAAGAACCGTCTTTATCACTGTCTTTCCTTAGAAAAACTTCACATATTGAAATCAACTCATCATGACTTACACCTTCTGTCAATTGGAAAGCACACAAGAGCAAGAAATGAAGCTCAAAGTACGAAAAGCCGTCCACTTTTTTTTTTCCTTATTATGAGGATTGGTTAACAGAATAACAAAGAAGTTTTGGCAATTGAGGAGGCTCTAATGCCATGTGCAACTCACGTGTTTTCTGAATTCTGTCAATTTTTCTAACTTAAATTAATGGATGGATGAAAGTCATGAATTTTGGAAGATAATAGGGATTTTTTTGTTCACATGGATATTTTAAGGATGTACATTAACTTGTTGGCATAAATTAGGGATATTTTCGGTTACAAAATCTCTGAAGTCTGTTTCAACTTTAGCATTTTTCCATGGTGAATTAAAGGTAGCTTACGAGTATTATACCTTGTCCTTGCCCATTTAGTCCCTGCTTTGGTAGGAGACTGCATCTGCTGCATACTCGAGCAAGCAAAAGAGTCATTTCCTAGAATTTTGAAGATAGGTTTTTGATTGTGGCCAAGAAGTTAAACTCCAGAAAACGATGTGTGTCTACTGAATTATGTGAAAATAGCCTGACAAATATTAGGGAGAAGTCTCCTAAATATATATATAAGTTGCTTTGACTTATCTAAAAGAAAAAGAAAAGAAAGAGACAAAAGATGCCTTTTGACAGAAAAAGGGTATCCTTCATTTCAATATACTATTTTGTGGGGTTGTGGATGTGGTGCTGCATGAGCATGGCACACACCTGGGATGATTGCCTAGGTGTGTATGATGCACATGTTATATTTTCCTATATGTTCCTTCCACTATGATCAAAGTAGTGCTAGATTTTGTAGAAGATTGTATTAGTTTTACCACAGACAGGCCTAGCAAGAAAAGGAGAAAAAAAGGAGATAGAGCTTCTCCTGCCACAAAGATGGACATGATGTTTTGTGACTCGTGCTTTTTTTTTTTCTTTTTTTTTTACCATTCAAAAAAAATAATTTATTTTTTTATGTTAAACAGGTAGATGGTATGGATGTCTTTGCCGTTAAACAAGCATGCGCATTTGCTAAGCAACACGCTCTCAAGAATGGACCAATTGTAAGCACATATCATTCCCCCCTCTCCCCCCAAGCGGTTCTCTCTGTGATTAGCCACATATTATGTCTCATTCCAATCAATTTTCAGTTGTGGTTGGCAATAGTTCTTTTTGTTATGTAATATCTTGTCTGTACATGCCTTGTACGCTGTAAAACATAATGTTATAGATGCCTTGTGTCATTATGTGCTCTAATAATTTTGTAGAAACTGTTAGGAATAGTGAGCTTTGGCCAAGAAATATTGGAACTAGAACACTCATTACTATTATCTAAACATTTCTCCTTATTTATCTTTTATATGATCAATAGAATCCACAAGATCATTACGATGAATTTTTCTATGTAAGACAAATTTTAGGAACTTTTTATTGGTAGCAATTATGTTAACACTTAACATTTTAATGTTCTTTCAATTTGGTTCAGATTCTTGAAATGGACACCTATAGGTACCATGGTCACTCTATGTCTGATCCTGGAAGCACCTACCGTACTCGTGATGAGATTAGTGGTGTTAGACAGGTTAATACATCCTAAGACTTTCTAATACATCTAAGCCTGTGAATGATGCACACAAAATCTTAATAAGATTATCATTAAATTTACAGGAACGTGATCCTATTGAAAGAGTCAGGAAACTCATATTAGCCCATGACATAGCCACTGAGAAGGAGCTGAAGGTAAAGACCACTTTCCAAAAGCTTGCACCCAGGGAAACTATGTTTAGTGTGAAGTCGATCTTGAAAGGATTGCTCAAATCTTTTGTTGGTTTTTGCTCCTTTGCAGGATATTGAGAAAGAAAAACGGAAAGTTGTAGATGAAGCTATTGCTAAAGCAAAGGTGAAGGCGGTGCTTTATCTTCTATTCTTAAGTTATTCTTATTATGGTTACTGCTTTTTTAGCTGATTAGTAACTGCTTATACTGTATTCCAGGAGAGCCCCATGCCTGACCCTTCTGAGCTCTTTACCAATGTATATGTGAAAGGGTTTGGAGTTGAGGTATGCAATTGTTCTAATTCAGTAGTTCATCTCTTCATATTATTTACTGAAGACTGTATTGACTATAAATTAAGTTATAGCTGCAAATTTTCTTTAGAAATGTTATATAAGCACTTAAGAAATCTGCAACTGAATATTACCCCCAATCCCCAAATACCAACAAGGTAGCACATTATTTTGTGAAAAATATTATGTTATGGAAATCCATCCTTGAAATAAACTTCAGTAAATATGGTCTGTGCATAGTATTCTGGAGCACTTTGACGAGTCATAAACACCTTTATTCGAATAACCATAGTTGTCATGTGCTTTAGTATTATCCTGTTCTTTTAGTTGTCATTGTGTTGTGCCTCTTTTATATTTGTTTAAACAAGGAGCTAGTTTGCCTGGGTGTCTCACTCTCAGACGATCTTCTTTTTATAAGAGTGGCCCATGGAGTTAAATTGATGTGGTTGATGATGTAATCTGATCATTGAATGTAGAGGAGACCTTGGTAAAAACTATTGACTCTTTTTTCCTAATTTCCCTGGACTAAGGAAGTAATACTTTGCAAGCTTTATGGAGACCAGCTCCCACAAAGGGATCAGTTTTTGTCTCAATTGTGGCTTTGGGCATTAATTTCCATTTGACAGTATATTGGGAAGGGTTAAACTCTTGGTAACTAGAGTAGCATGCTCAGCTTGAAATTTTTTTAGTCACTGGTCTTTGCGTAGTATTCTCGTGAGAATCTTAGATACTTTCAATAGTGATAAACACATTTATTCATTTAGGTATCCAGAGTTGCCATATGTTAAAGTTATCCGGTTCTTGTCAAATTGTCATTGTGTTGTGTCTCCTCTGTAATTGTGCACACAAGGAGCTACACTGAGGGAGTTATTTTTTCTTTTATAAGAGTGGCCTCTGAGGACCTCAGCAAAAACTCTTTTTTAAAAAAATAAATGAATTCCCAAACCAAGGAAGAACTACTTTGAGCTTTATGGAGACTAGCCCAATTTCAATTATTCTGTCAATAGTTGTCACTGGCCTTACCTTCCAGTTGACAGTATATTGGTAAAGTATAAACTCTTGATAACCATAGTAGCAGCATGCTGTGGGCTTGATCATATTTTACTCACTGTTTCTGTAGTGTGATAGAGTCAATAGGAATGTGGTCAGGTTATTCTCACTGCTTTCCATTTCTCTGGTAAAATGTTGTGTGGGTAGTGTGTTAATGGCATGAAGAACATGCTGAGACGTAAAAAGAATTACAAAGTATTGGGACTGCTATTGCAAGCCTTATGGAATGAAGAGGTAGGAGATGCTTTTGTGGATTAACCATCTAATTAGTTGAGAGTACCAATGGAATTGTGCTATTCATAGATCTTATATACTTACAAAATGTTAGATGTTTCATTTGTAATGTGAGCTATGTAGAGTTAGAAGGATGCAGACAGGACAATGTTCAATTAAACAGGTGCCAAATAGATTTTGTTTTTGAATATCAAGAGATATTTGGAATTTTGTTAAGGTTTGTTTGCACTGTGGGATCCAAATCAGATTTCAGATCATGTGGCTGGAGCCCTCCCTTACTCTTCATACTAGATATAGATATGGTGGTTGTTGCCTTGAATGATTATTACTTACGGAAGCAGTTGAGACGATATTTTAGCAATATTTTTCATTTTATCATATGAGGTGCAAGGAAAATGCGGTCCAGGGCTATCTAATAATTAAATCACAGGAGTCTTTTCCTTTATTAATCAGTTTATTAACTAACAGAAGGCATCTGAACTTTTTGCTGAGAGACCCATTCAGCTACATAAATAGCAGCTGGGTCTCTCTACTTTGTTTCTTTTGGTCAATTTCAGATATTGGCTTTAGTATTCTGTAATTCCTTTACCTTAGTGGTTGCAGTAGCTTGTTGCACAATCCCTTCAAATGATGTTTTTGGTCGATTTTTTGTTGTATTGCCTTAGAATGTATCAGTGTATTTATGTCAACTCCAAATTACCTACTTACAGCTAAATGCTTAATCTGTTTTGCTGGGCAAAGTTGTCCCCACACCCTAGTAATTACTGCTGGACATTTTTTAGAGGTTGTTAGCACTCTTGTTTTAGATGGAGACTGTATTGGGACAAGCAATTCCTTTTATTTTTTGTAACTTGTAACTATGCATCTTCTTGATGCCCTTCGTCTTAATTAAAACCTTCATAAAAAAATGATAGCTCTAGGATATATTGAATGATGGAAAGAGTGGTTTAGTTTGAAGAGGTAATTGTAGTTCTTTGCAGCTCCGATTTTCAGGAGAGTTGTAGATTGTTATTGCATAATATCACTTGAAACAATACAACTATTCAAATAGTGAACGGAAGAACAATCTACAACCAGAATGTCTCGTTAAGGAGCAATTATGTTCTGGGGGGAATGTTTATATGGTTTCAACTGATCAGTGTGTGTTATTTTTCAGGCCTTTGGAGCAGATAGAAAGGAACTCAGAGCTACACTTCCATGAGGGCCGTGATTGCATTTTTTGATCGCCTTTTCATACGCACACGAGAGAAAGCTATAAAAGTACAACAAATAATTGTGATGGTAAAATCATTGTGCTTCGTCAAGCAAAGTAACTGAAATGGTTCGTCTTAAATGTAGGAAATTCTTCCTTGTTAATGTTTCCTTCTCTAACCGTAAGCACAGTTCTCGTGTATTTTCCGTTTGCCTACTATTCTACCATCTTAGATGGTAATAAATTTGAGTGTAGCACCACTACACTGTGTTTTGAGCTCGAGTTGTTTTTACATTCATAACATCATTTTACCTCATTACTTGAGCTGAGAGTCTTTCGACATACAATCTCTCTAAAATAAAATAAACTATCTTGATTTCGAACCAGGGTGGTTTTGTTCCATTAACAAAATAGCATCTTTATGAACTCACAAGTCCCCAATTGTATATTGAGTAGGTTGAAAAAGTAGCAACTATGGGAATTAGGAGACAAAAACTTAGGTGAATGCTAGGTACTAGACAGTAGACACTGGATAAAGAGAAAAATAAAGCAATTTTGCCAGCTCACTATAAAGTTGAAGCATTTCAATGTATATTCCCCTCGTGGTGCAGCATATTAAAATACAGCCAAACAAAACCGTCTGAACTCTGACAGGTATCTATCTATCTGTACACCAATAAATAACTACACCCATTTCACGCAATTTAAAATGTCACTGCATCACCATTTCATCATCAGTCAAAAAATCTGTGTGCTTGTAGCTGTTTACCATGGATTGGAAAAAGAAATAATTACGCGGATAAATAAGTATATGCTAATTATTCTATCTATTTTAAAATATTAGAATTATTGAGGGTTTTTTGAGTTTTCAAGATAATTGAATTGTTCACTTTTCAAGGGATGTGTTAATTTTTTTTCCTAATTTTGCCCTTTATTAATTGAGCTTCTAAGGTTGAATTTTGTATTAGAAATAAATTATGCATTAAATGAGTTTGAAGTTTGAAAAGGGTAAAAATGGGAAAATATAATTAAATTTTCTTAATATGTGTTATATAGCCCAACGATTCAATTATTTTGAAATAGATGGAGTAATTATAGCTATAGTTTCAATTAATTATGGCTCGCGGTAAACATCTAGATGTAATTGCAGTTTGAGTTTTGTATAATTCGCGTGATTATACAAAAAGTTGTGCGTGAATCAAATTGTATAATAAGATACACAAACAATGTGAATTGTATAGCAAATTATACAAACATTGTACATGAATTGTATAGCGAAATATACAAACGTTATACAAAAACTGTGAATTGTATAGCGAATTATATAAATATATACAAAAGTTGCGCGAATTATACGATATAACTATGGTTATGAAATGTCATTACCCAAACTATAGAGGCTTTATATGTTTGTCATTCATGAAATTTACTCTTAGATAAATACTACGTTTATTTCAATTTATTTGTACTATAATTTACTTTGTAGCAAATGTCTTAAAGAAATTAAAAAAACGAGTTGCATAAGTTACATTTCAAGTGTATTGTATTTTTTTCACCTATCCAATCTACGCAATCCTTACCTCTTGACTATCCCATTTCGTGATGAAGCCAAAATTTCAATTAAGAAAATTCAAAATCTAAAAAAATAAACACACGAAAGCGATTACTCTCTGTCTAGCCATAGCTATGCTTCTCACAGTTTGGTAAACAAAAATAAAGGCAATGACACATGTTCAGAGAATCCAATGCTTTGCTCACTATTCCATCAACTGCTCTTCTCCAAAAGCCAATTCACCCACCCATCACTTTCCTCAAACATTATTTGGCACGGTTTGATAGCTAGTAGAGAAATAACTTATATATGTATTAATTTTTTGTATAAGTTATACTATATAATACTTGGTAGGTAGTTAGAAAATAAGACCTTGATATTTGATTTGTAATTCGGGAACCTGCACACAACACAACTTATTTAGTACATGTATAACTAATATACATATGTATTTGTAATCTGGCAAATGAGATTGGGACAAGGAGGAGAGAGGTAAGCGAGAGTGGGCAAAGAGTGGAGCGAGGCGAATTGTATATGTATATCTGTCAAAATAATTGTATATATGCAGTTGGTATACATATGTCATTGTATATCTGACAAGAAATTGGAGAGAGAGAGGAGAGAGGCGAGAGAAAATAATAACAAAACCCTAACTATAGCAACAAAATCTTAACTATAGCTATAAATCGTAATTTTTTCAAACTATAATTATATAATGTATATACATATCATATGTTTGCCTAGTTATATTCTTTTATTTGGTAGTATTTTTTTTATCTTTTGTATAGTTAATGTATGTATTAGTTATAAATCTTCTTTAGTATTCTCTCTATTTTAATTTATATACTATATTCTTAAAAAAATATTTTAAAAAGAATGTTACATTTCTATAATTAGAAACAACTTAACTTTTTAAGGTTTATTTTAGATTAATCAACAATTTTAAAAGTTTTTTCTCTTTTTAAAATTGTGTCAAATCAAATGATATCACACAAATTGAAACGAATAAAATACCATATATATAGTAAACCATGACATTAATAACATGAAGTGCTATTTGACTATTTCTATTCTAATACACTTCATTCAGTATTATTCCTATTATATAAATACACTTGATGAAAGATAACCCTCATATTGTCGAAAAGGGATCCATAGGATCTTTCTTGTGAGATTTAAGCAATCATATTTTCTTTGAGCTAATTTTTAGGACGTCAATTAGATTCAAAATTAAATTTGACTTGATATCAGAATCATACATGATGTAGGTCCTCGAACAATTATAAGGTTGGGGAATAAAAATACCCTCAACCTACAAATACATATACCACATCAAACAATGAATCAAACAAAAAAACATTTAAATTCGAGTGTGAGTCGAAGGGATGAGAAAGAGGTCTATTGGATCTTCTTATTATCTAGATTTTAGCATATGTATCTTCTTCTTTTAAGCTAGTTTTTAAGGTATAAGTTAAACTAAAGATCAAAATTGACACATCTCATTTATTTAATCAAATAATTCAAATATAATTAATTCTAAAATTACCAGGCAAAGTGACTGACTTTTTTCTTTCTTTATTAGTATAAATTCTTATTATTTTTATCTCTTGGAAGTTGGGTGAGGTGGGACCAAATACGTGTGGCCAATTAGAGAGTTGCAAATTTTTGGAATAATAAAAGTTTCAACTATTTCATGTGCCCCATGTTCTTTAATTAACATGCACTCCGTTATATTTAAATTGTCAGATATACTAAAAATAATTATTTAAAATAAAATGATACTTTTGTTACTATGATTAGTTAAAATAGTTCGTCAAACGATGTCTTGGACATAACAAAACTTGTTAAAAGTAGTAGTTATATAATCCAATGTAACATGTTGGTACCCAAAATCTGAAGTAATCCATTATAAAATTTTCTCTCCAATTCCAAGACGATAAAATATTAGGACTTCCTAAAAATAGCGATAGTTTGAAGTCTAATTATCAAATATAATACTCCCTCTGTCCATCTTTATTTGACCCCTATACTATTTTAGGATGTCCAACAATACGTGTTCAGTTTATGAAATCAAGAGATAATTTTACACTTAGTTCCTAATTTACCCTTGTCATTAATTATAGTCATTTCCCTATTACATTTTTCAATACATTGTATTAATTATATTCAAAGTGTGATTTGGTAAAATTACCCCTATCATTTACTACTTCTTAATCTCTGTGTCAAGTCAACAGGGGTCAAGTAAAGTTGGACGGAGGGAGCAATAATTATTAAATGCAATGAAAGTTTTTGAATTTTTTTTTATCAGTAATACAATAACAATAAAAGATCTAGTAAAATTAGATTAGAGGTTGGCATGTTTTTTTTTATTTTATTAAATTAAATAAATATAAAAGTAAGATCCACCTAAAAAGAAATAAAAAAAATCATGTCGACAAAATCAGGTGGCTATATTTGGCAAAAAGGGAAATGAATAATTACTAAAATATGTTAAATTAATGTGTGACATGTTTCAATTTTGGTCCTTTAGTTATGGCCATTGAAATTTGAAAATTTATTTATTCTCATAAAAAACATATATTATTGAAATAACATAAGCGTTTTGAGTTTTTTTTTTTTTACATAATATAATTTTTCAACGAACAGATTCATTTAAAGTCGCTTTTTAATAGGTAGTTCACTAGGATGAGATTATTTCCTTTAGCGGGGAGATAGGTTTTGATTCATTACATATATTATTTTAGTTAAATGAATTCTTTCCCTACAAAATAGGTAAAAGAAAAGAACACACAAGTAAAACTAATAAAGAATTATATATTTATTATAATGTCATTTAAGAAATTCGTATTTTTAGAAAAAATATTTTGACCAATCAAACATGAAAAAGTTGAAAAAATATTTTTATTTATATCAAACAACCCCCTCAATGTCGCATTTTCTCTTTATAGTTATTACAACTCTGGTCTTACCGCCAATAGATAAGGCTACTTCGTTCATATCTCAAATTTAAATCTTGAATATGAAAAAGATTTTGATAAGAAGCATTTCCTTCGAATGAGCTCCTACCTAACATAAATCAAAATACATTAATAATTTATTATTAAAAAACATTAATAATTATTTTCATATTTTTTAAAAAAAATTTACAAAGTGACAAATTGTGAATTGAGGTGGCATATATATGTAAATTGTGTGATGTCAAGATCAAAATTACAACTCACTTTATTCACTTCCCAGCTGTCATCCAGCTGCTCCTCCAAGTTTCCTATATTCCTTTCTTTTCTTTTTTTCTTTTCCTTCCCATCACTCTACAATTTTTATTTTATTTTTTCATAATTACATCATCATATTTTAATATTTTTACATTTTAGACAGCCAGCTGGAATAATTTGTAGTCATTAATCACTAGATATAAAAATTATGTAGCTTAGTTAGTTGGTGACTTCAACTCTCACCTTCTTAGTGAGGGTTTAATTACTCATGATTGTTTCTGGAAGATCCTTGTCTAAAAAATATCAGACCGCATAAAAAATATTTATTGTGGGTAAAAATCTCTTTTACATAATAAGCATCAAATATTCTACTTTTTATTTTTATTATTAATCACACAACAACAATAACATACCCAGTAGAATTTCACAAGTGGGGTCTGGAGAGGATAAAAATGCACGCAGACCTTACAACTATCTCATAGAGGTAGAGATGTTTTCAAGGAATTCTCGTCTCAGAAATTCATAAACAGAATAAACTAGATAGGAAACAAAGATTTTTATTATTAATCATATGGTATCAAAACTCATGACAAAAGAAAACGGAGGAAAATCAAAGTTAATGAGTTTTTCTCAATCAAATATATTTAATAGGCATTTTAATGTGTATATATAGAAAAATTTAATAGGCATTAGATATTCAATATTAAAAATTCTAATATAAAATTCTGTTAAAACTTCATTTTCAATTAGACACATTAGTCGTTTGCCTGTTAAATTTTTAAAATATTTTAAATATATTAGTTTTAATTTTCTAAAAACAATAATATGACATATTTATGGTATAAGTTACGTTTTTTCTCAAATAATTGCGCAAAAATAGTCATAAATAGACGTGTTATCCACGTAAAGAATGTATGGCAACCCAAATTAATTTGAAAAATTTAACTCAAATTAATGCATAAACAAGTAAACATAAATATTACCTTGAGACAAAATTAGGGGTTTAATTTAGTAACTTGTTACACTCTTCGTCTCATATTATATGTCAACATAATTTAAAATATATAATTTAATTTTTTTAAAATATTCTATTTTTTCTTTAAAATTCATTATTTTTAAAAGTATAATTATTGTAAAGTTCTAAAAATTGCTCCACAAATTTTGGTATTAATGAATAAGACACATAAAAAATGTACTAATTAAAAAGAGTCAAAAGATAAATTATAAAATATAATTTCCTTAGGAGCGGGTAAAAAGGAAAATTAAAGTGTAATATTAGATGGGGTACCTTAAGTGACCTATAAAAGAGATATAATATTTAATTAACTTTATATTATAATTGAGCTATAAATTAAATTTATTATATATAAATTAGTATAAATATATTTTAAGACATATTTAATTCAATTATTAAGTTGGTATAAGATGCAAACAAATGTTTACCATTATATAATTTAGAGGGTAAACAATAGAAATATTAAAAGTTTAAACACTTGATTAGGTAGAAAAATAATAATTAAAAGTGATTACAAAAGCCAAAAAGGGAAAAAAAACATTAGAACTAAGCTAATTACCAACTAAACCCAACCGAAAATTATGTCTTTTTTTAGTAAACAGCTTACACGTATATATATACTTATATTATAATTATAACTAAACAACTCTAATAATTAAATTCTGAAATAGCTATTAATATATGTATTGTTCTCTTCATTTTAATTTGTTTGTTCAATTTTAGCGAATATGAAGTTAAAAAAATTAATTTTTTTTTAATTTTATGAGTTTAAACAAAAAATATACCGAAATGTTCTTTAATTTTGTAGGATTAAACATATTTATCTAAAAAAATTGTAAGAGTTATCAAAAATAAAAATTTAACAAGCTAAAAATAAAAACAAAATAAATTAATTAAAATGGAAAAAACCCTTATAAAAAATTATAATTCTTTTGAATATTTAAAAGATTATATAAATTATGGTAATTAAAAACTTAAAAAATATTTAAATTTTAGAAGAAATAAGAAAATTCATTAACTCTCAAAATTCTATCTATGTCACATAAATTGAGAAAGAAGAAATAACATATATAATTTGTAAATAATATAAAAATATTATAATTTAGAATAATTAATGACTTATTAAATTTTAACCATGCCACATAAATCAAAATGAAAAAATAACATGTATTAAGCTTGTACTAGCACGAGTTCCCATATTTAATTAGATAATAAACACCTATAAAATAAAAAAACTAAACATTTTATTTAAACTAATACGACCATCCAAAACTATTTATAGTATTAACTATCCTTTAAAAAAGAATCAAAAACAATTTAAAGGCATTAAGGGATCGTTTACCATACACAAAATAAGAAGAAATATCTCAAAATTAAATATGAAATCAATATCTTATCGATAATATAAATTTATACTATCAAATAAAGACAATATAAATCCAATGTTTTAAATACTATTCTCTAAATTTAATCCAATATAAAATTTAAATATCAAATCAAATCTAAAATTATTTCATTCCACGTACAAAATGAATTAAATTAATCTTCAAATAATTTAATCCACAAATTAAACGATAACAAATCACTCCCTTCAACTGAAGTGTAAAGGGAAGCATTGAGCTTACAGCCCTTTCCATTCTGTATAGGGCCTAAACCCATTAATTACAGACAGTAACAATTAAAAATCTCAAATCTTTTTTTTAATCTGTATTTATGGTAATATTAATTAATATAATGATATTTAAGTTTTATAATCACTGAATAAACAGTGTTTTTCTGGTCTAATATTTCATTGTTGGAACGCATCTGAATGTTCAAAATATGTATATATATATTTGGTGATTTATTGACCTTTCTTTGCCCTTTCCTATTCCAGAACTCTCCTTTTCCTTCTTCTCTATATTCCTTCCTTCCCCATAATGCCGGTTCAATAACCTTCATATAAAGGGAGGAGGAAAGAATTGACGATATTTTCTAGAGAAAAACCCAAAAACCCAGCTGAAAATGGGTTGTTTTGGGTTTGATTTCTCTAATTTTCAATCGATTACAGCTCTTTCTTTCCTGTTAATTCTTGGGGTTTCATTTTCTCCATTTGGGTGTCTCGGGATTCGCAGTTTTCCTGAAGAGAGACGGTTTACAGAGGCGCCGGAGTACAGAAATGGCGTCACATGTCCGGTGACGGCGGAAACTCAAACGGTGTCGTCTTGTGATCCTTCATTGGTTCATATTGCGATGACGCTTGATTCGGAATATCTCAGAGGATCCATGGCGGCGGTTCACTCAGTTCTGCGTCACTCATCTTGTCCTGAACACATCTTCTTCCATTTCATTGCCGCTGAGTTCGACCCGTTAAGTCCACGGGTTTTAACCCAGCTCGTCCGATCCATTTTCCCTTCACTCAACTTCAAAGTCTACATATTCAGAGAAGACACTGTTCTAAATCTCATTTCATCTTCGATCCGACACGCACTCGAAAACCCATTAAACTACGCCCGGAATTACCTCGGTGATATGCTTGACCCGTGTGTAACCCGGGTCATTTACCTCGACTCCGACGTCATCCTCGTCGACGACATCCACAAGCTATGGAAAACCCCACTTTCCGGTTCCAGAATCATCGGCGCACCGGAATACTGCCATGCAAATTTCACCAAATACTTCACCGACTCCTTCTGGTCTGACCCGGTTTTACCCCGGGTATTCGGGTCAAGAAACCCGTGTTACTTCAACACGGGCGTAATGGTAATGGATTTAGAGAAATGGAGAGAAGGAGACTACCGGAAAAAGATCGAAAAATGGATGGAGATACAAAGACAACGAAGAATTTACGAGCTTGGGTCCTTGCCGCCGTTTTTGCTCGTTTTTGGTGGGCTCGTCGAGCCCATTAACCACCGGTGGAACCAACATGGGCTCGGCGGCGACAATGTAATGGGGTCGTGTAGATCATTACATCCAGGCCCAGTAAGCTTGTTACACTGGTCCGGTAAGGGAAAACCATGGGCCAGGCTTGATGAAAAAAGGCCTTGTCCATTGGATTATCTTTGGGAGCCTTATGATTTGTATAAGCCCAAGCCCAATTATCAAAGGAGTAAAATGAGACTTTTTCAACAACATAATTTGGGTTTTTCTAGTACTAGTAACTATATTTTTGGTTACTCCAATTATTTCATTTGATTTTTTTTTGAGAAGGTTGATTTAAGTGATTCTTTCATAGCCTTGTACAGATTGATTAGTAGAAAAAAAAAAATGAGAGAGAGAATTAAATGTGATATTTGTTTTAGATATTATTAAAGTTGATAACACGAAATTTTGATATTTGTATTGAGATTCGCTTTAAAAAGTTTCATATTTTGGGTTGTCACTCTGTGTTTGATACTTCTCTTGAAATTCTATTAAATTTGAATTTGCTATAATAATAAGGGTAAATTTCATAAATGACAAACATATACAATGCTTAATAGTTATAGTTTAGGTAATTATATTTCATAACTGTCGGTATAGCAATATTCGTATAATTCGTCCAACATTTGTATACATTCAAAATTTTATATAGTGTTTGTGGATTTCGCTATACAATTCGTGCACATTGTTTGAATAATTCGCTATACAATTCATAGTGTTTGTATATTTCACTATACAATTTGCTTCGCGCATAATTTTTATATAATCGGGCATAACATTTGTATAAATTGCGCCAATTATGCAAAATTCAAACTGTTTGCCTTGAAACGTAATTAATTCAAATTATAGTTATCTTAACTAATTAAGTAGTATATATTTGTTTATCCATGTAATTTTTCCTAATAATGGGAGAAGTAGGTTAATAATGTTGGTAGACCAAACTTTCCTGTGATTAATAAATAGACTGTCAATTTTCAAATTAGTTATTAACAACACTAGTAATTGAAATATGTTCTACTAGCCATTGGAGTATTGACTTTAACAATAGTATATATAAATAAAACTATATTATCATGAGGACTTGGTAAATGTTGTCTCAGCGTTTGTAGTAAGACGGAGGACTTATCGCGATTCTCGCAGATTAATTTATGATGTCTTTGTCGCTGTCGTTTGTTGGGCAAGCCCCCTCCTGTCACAATGATGTGGGGCGTCAGAGGTTGTTACCCCGTGGCCAACTCGAAGGGGTTGAAGTTCAATGCAGAGCTTTTGGTTGTTAAGTTATAGCAGGACTGAGCAACATCCAACAACTCCAGTCTGTCTGGTTTGCACTAAAGTGGCTTAAATAGCCTTCGAGGAGTCTGTTTATTCTCTCAAAAACGAATTATTTTAATCTTTATGTTTCCCATTTAAGCCAATAAGCATAATTTTTGTGTCTATATATTTCAGCCAATTTGGTATTATCCAAAAGTATCTTGACTAATTCATTGTGTACATTTTAGATTTTTACTACTACAAATAGCAGATAAATCAGCTAACAATAACTTTGTCTACCAAAATTGAGAAAATTTTTCTAGGCTAACCTTTTGGTTCAATTTTTATTTGTTTATTTTAATTTTGCACGTCTCTTAAAAAATAAGAATAGATACAAATAATTTATATAATATCACAGTAATTGATGATTAGTACTGTATCTTGAAACATATTTTAAGGAATAAATTAATAATTAATGCTAAGCACAAACATAAGAGTGACAAATAAAAGTAAATAAGGGAGTTTTTTTTTCTTTAAGATTTAGATTCTAACCTTCCACAACTCATCTTTTAACTTTATTTGTATTATATTATATGTTACTTTATCTAAAATACAGGTATCTTAACAACATAAGCCTACCTAGCTTTTTGTCCTCTTGATTAGGTAATGTTAATAATTGTGTAGTTGTTTATGTTTCTCCTTTTGTGAAGTTAAAATAAACTAAATAATGTGATTAGGACCTTTAATTATATAAGAGAATGATTGATTATGACTAATTAGAGCAGTTGACAATGATTTATAACAGCAAATAGAAAAAGATTAAGTGTTTAAAAAGGGAGGTGTCCAACTCATAAGAGAAACTTTTAGTTGTTATATACTTGGCATCAAAGTAGTTTTCAATCAATTTTTCTCATTTGGAGGTTACTTACAAGAGAGATATGCTTAATTATATTAACATTGTGGTCTCAATTTAGGGTTTGGAATTCTAAATAATTTTTTTTAATAATATAATTAAAGTTATTAGATTGAGTCAAAATAATAATCAAAGAGTTAGCACCATTCTTGATTATAACAATAACAATATACTCAGTGAAATTTCATAAGTAAGGTCTGGAGAGGATAAAATGTACGCGGACCTTAATTATCACTACCTTATAGAGATAGAGGGACTGTTTTTTAAAGACCCTCATCTAAAAAATATCATCCCTCAAAGCAGAAAATATTAGATATGAAACAAAACTACTAGGGTGGAAAACAAATGATAATTTTTAAAGATAATAAAAGTAACAAATAAATGACGGACGGTAACAACACAATATATAAAGACACGACTACCTCCACTAACCTACTACTATATTACGGTCCTTGCTTTTGAAGAGACGGGACATATTATTGATTCAAAGCTCGAGTATTCTTATGAAGAATCAATTGATTTAATACAAGTATTGCTCTTTTCTGAAGATACTTAACTTTCTTAGCGTTCTTGTTCATGAAATACACAAACATATTCCTTGCTTCCAAAGAGATGGGGACATTGATCGAGAGCTCGAGTACTACTATAAAGAATCAATTAATTTAATATAGGAATCATTCTTTCCTGAAAATACTCAGCTCTGTTTCAAAAATAATAAAGATCCAACATGTAAAATACGATGATCATTAAAAATTTACAAATCAATTATCTTATTTTGTATCAAAAATCATTTTGAGTCAAGGGATTACTTGCCTTGCCCAATTTGTTATTCTAACTTTTGTATGCATATGATAAGTTGTGGGGCTCCAAAATTTTGATGTGAATATCAAGTGTGGCACATGGAAAATAGCTGGAGGCTTCTCTCTTTTTTGGCCTTATGATGACCATTGACTTCAAACATTGATGTACATTATTAATTATTTTGGTTTCTATAATTGCCAACCAAAAATGAAAAAAGAAATCATGTCAAACATGATGTCCTAATTGGTGTCAACTTTACTTAGTAGCCAACATTTTGAACACACAAAGAATCACCAACATTTTCACAAGCTTTGAACACTAATAATATTTCATCGATTCTCGTACAATCTTATCAAATAAGTAAATTATAATTCATAAATAAAATATCAAAATATCGTAAGATATTACATAAGATAAATGTTTGTGATAAGTAAATTTTTTGGTGTTTGGATATCTCCAATAGAAAGGGAATAATGATTTCCTCATATATTGGGGCAGAGGTCTTTTTTCTAGGCAATTAACTCAATTTGTTATATCATTATTCCAACCAATATATATATAGGTATTATCATATTCATATCAAAAACACATTTAAATTAATTTTTTAAATTTTATAATTAAATTATTATTTATTAGTTTGAGAAACACACATTTTTTATACCACACTTTCTTGATTATGAGTGTATTATACTCTCTCTTTTATTTTTGAAAAAATGTTACATGGCACTCCACATGGGCAGAACATTTTATCTTAACAAAAAATTAAATAAATTATTACTATTATTAAAAGATAAAGATTAAAGTACACTATTTAAAATAAAATTAAAAATATTTTTCTTAACTCACTACACCACCTCCACCTATATTACCTCTCCACCCCAACCCCCTTCTAATTTATTTTTTTAAAACTTCTTTTTTTTAAAACATTCTTAACCCCCACACCCCAATACATCTCCATTTCCGTAGATATTGTTTTTATTTTTATTTCCAAAAAAAAAAAATTATTTCACCCCACCTAACCCTCCGCTCCCCCTTTTTTTTTTGTTTTTCTTATTTGTATTAAATACAACAACATACCCAGTGAAATTCCACAAGTGAGGTTTGAGGAGGGTAAAATGTATACAAACCTTACCACTACCTCATAGCGATAGAGAGGTTGTTTTCGAAAGACCCTCAACTCAAATATATTAAGCTCCAAAAGCAAAAGATACTAGATATGAAAGAGAAATGACTAAAACGAAAAGCAAGTGATAATATATAAATACAATAAAGGAAACAAATATGAGACATACAATAACAACACAAGATATAAAGACACGAGTACACGACTAATCCTACTAACCTATTATAACACAAGGCTAGACATCAACCTACCCCTACTAGCTTATTAACCTTCTACCCTAATACGTGACCTCCACTCCTTTCTATCTAAGGTCATGTCTTCGATGATATGGAGTTGCGTCATATTCTTTCTAATCACATCCCCCTAATATTTTTTCGGTCTACCTCTACCCCTCCGCGTAACTCCTAGAACCAACCTCTCGCACCATCTTAACAAGAGTGTCAACACTTCTTCTCTGCACATGCCCAAACCATGACAGTCTCGTTTCCCCCATCTTTTCCACCATAGAGGCCACCCCTAAGTTCTCCTGAATGGTCTCATTCCTAATCTTATCACCCCTGGTATGTCCACACATCCATCTCAACATGCTCAACTTGCATCTTTTGGGTATGTAAGTTTTTGACTGGCCAACACTCCACCTCATATAGCAACGACGACCTAACCACCATCCTGTAAAACTTACTTTTAAACTTAAATGGTATCTTCTTAATACATAATACTTCAGAGGCAAGTCTTTATTTCATCCATGCTGCCCTAATACGATGTTTTACATCATCATCGATATCACCACTACCCTGGATGATGGACCCAAGATATTTAAAACATTCTCTCTTGGGAATAGTTTGAACGCCAAACTTCACTTCAATATCCGTTTCATCCCTCGCAATATTAAATTTGCACTCTAAGTATTTTGTTTTAGTTCTGCTCAATTTGAACCCTTTGGATTCCAAAGTATGTCTCCAAACCTCCAACCTATTATTAACTTTATCTCGAGTCTCATCAATTAGTACTATGTCATCCGCAAATAGAATACCCAAGGAACCTCCTCTTGAATAGATCATGTCAGCTTATCCATCATTAAGGCAAAAAGAAAAGGGTTAAGTACAGATCCTTGATGAAGTCTCATCTCAACAGAAAAATACTCAGTCTCCTCCCACCATCCTCACCCGAGTCTTGACTTCGTCATACATATCCTTTATCGCCATAATATACACAATGGAAACACCTTTTACCTCTAGACACCTTCATAAGACATCTCTCGGAACTCTGTTATAGGCCTTCTCAAGATCAATAAATACCATATGGAGGTCCCTCTTTCTTTTCCTATATTTCTCCACTAGTCTCCGAACAAGATGAATTGCTTCAGTAGTTGATCGCCCAAACATAAATTCGAATTGATTTTCTTTAATAGACACTCTTCTTCTCACCCTCACTTCCACCACTATCTCCCAAACTTTCATAGTGTGGCTTAGCAACTTGATGCCCCTGTAATTATTGCGATTTTAAATACCACCCTTGTTTTTGTACAATGAAACCATTGTACTCCTCCATTTATCTGACATCTTAGCAGTCTTTAGAATATCATTAAATAACTTGGTCAACCACTATAACCCATCCTTGGTCGTGCTCTTCTGAAAATCCACTGGAATCTCATCGGGTTCGATCGCTCTTCCTCTGTTCATCCCACACGTCTAACCTCCTCAACTATGAAACACCTACAATAATAAAAATCTCAATGACTATCAGAATGTGTCAAATCAACCAACTTAATATCTTTTTTCCTTTTTTCATTTAGGAGTTTGTGAAAGTAAGCTTGCCACCCTCGCTTAATGAATTTCTCATCCACCGACACTTCACCATCCTCACCCTTTATGAACTTCACTTGGTCCAAGTCATGAGCTTCTCTCTCTCTTTCACGAGCTTATATAATCTCTTATCCCCATATTTTTCTTCTAACACGACATACAAATGTTCAAATGTTGTTGTTTTAGCGCTCGTGACCGTCATTTTCGCTTCTGTCTTCACCATTTTATAGAAATCCCTAAGCCTTTATTTTTCATCTTCATCCATACACTTTGACCACTTCGTATAGGCCACCTTCTTAGCTTTCACTTTGCCTTGAACTTCTCCATTCCATCACCAATCACCTTGACGTCCACTAAAAGTCCCTCTCGATACCCCTAGTACCTCGATATCTACTTTTCTAATGCAACCAATAGTAGTGTTCCACATATTGTTGACATTCCCACCACTATTCCAAGCTCTCAAACTACTCAACTTCTCCCCCATCTCCTAAGAAAGGGTAGGAGTCAGGCCTCCCCATCTAATCTTCAGTTGGATAAAAATAACCTTCTTCTTCTTATCCCTCTTAATTTCTAAATCCATCACTAAAATCCTATATTGAGTGAAAATATTTTCAGTCGGAATAACCTTACAATTCTTACAAAGGCTTCTGTCACTCTTCCGAAGGAGAAGGTAATCAATTTGGGTTTTTGCAACCATGCTACAAAAAGTAATCAAGTGATTCTCCCTCTTTGAAAACATGAGTTATCTATGACCAACTCAAAGGCTTTAGCAAAATCCAAGAGAGACGTCCCTCCTTCATTCCTCTCCCAAAACCAAAGCCTCCATGCGCATCGTCAAAACCACTAGAAGTTGCATCAATATGCCCATTAAAATCTCCCCCTATGAAGATCTTTTTTGTGGCTGGTATACCTCTCATAAGTTCATCCAAGTTATCCCAAAAGAACTTTTTGACCTCCTCATCCAAGCCCACTTGAGGTGCATAGGCACTAACTCCATTCACTATATGTTTGTCGATAACAAATTTAATAAACATCATCCTATCATTTACCCTCCTGACCTCAACCACATACTCCCTAAGGTCCTTATCTACTGGTATACCTACTCCACTTCTATCCCTAGGGTCACTAGAGTACCACAATTTAAATCTGTCTACGTCCCGAACTTTGGTACCTACCCATCTGGTCTCTTGTACACATGCTATATTAATTTGTCTTCTTTTAAGACTCTTCACTAACTCTATGGACTTCCCTGTAAGTGATTATATGTTTCACGACCCTACTCTTAACTTAAATAAGCCCATACCCCTCTTACTACTACTACCCCTCGCTTCCGACCCCAACCGATGACATGACCCTACTCCACCATCAGTCCCAACTCCCAAGTGCCACTAAACTATGAACTACTAACTCAATAAACTAGAAAAAGGTAAAGAAGACACAAACTCTAATATACGGAAGCAATCAAATATACGCTAGGAATAATATACAATAATCAATAAACAATAATAAGAACTCAAAAAAATAATAATAGTGAGCAACTTGCAAAACTCCCTTACAAATAAATTTTACAACGAACAAACACGTAAAGAATATTAATAGTTTGTTTAATTTTGTCAAGATGGAATATTTTTTATATCCATGTGAAAATGAGTGATAGTTTAGATATGAAACCTTTTTTTAAAAAAAAAAGATAGTTTAGTTTAAGTGTATTTTGACACTCCCTCACTATTATGAATGTTTTGATACTCAAATATTTTATCAAAATACTACACAATTGGCAAAAAACAATTAGCAACATTTTATATATACTATTTTTGTCTCCGTTTATATGGCGGTGTTTGAGTAGAGACAAAGTTTACAAGGAGAAAATTTTTCTCTTTGAAATTGTCTTTTAAACCAAAATATAGATATTTGTGTGATTATAAACTATATCAATAAAGATAAAATAAAAAATCTCAAATTAATTATTTTTAAAAGAAAAAGTGTAACATTATTCTTAGGACGAAAAAAATATGTCACATAATTTGGAACCAATAAAATATCTTTTTTTTTTTAAATATTTCTTATTCACCCACTAATTAGCAAATATATTTTTAGAGAATTATTTCTTTTTTAAATAAAAATAAGTCTAATTTATCTTGGATAAAAAGATAAGTGATCTTTTAATATAAATTACTATATGTGTCACATGTCTATGTAGTATTTTTTTTTTCTTCCAACTTGATGTGTATGAAATCAAAAGTCCATTATCTTAGTAACATGATTTTGTAATTTCAAAAACATAGATTTACGAGAGCCTATTCATTGTGGTTTAAAAATCTGACAATAAATTAATATGAATTATTATTAAATAATTGAATTTCTTTTAATTTTTACTTAAAGATATAAGACAGAGTGTTAACTCTAATATAGATATCGAACGAAAGTAAAAATAAACAATGAAAGCATTGATACCCTCATGTGAAAGCTTAGTGACTTTGGCAATTGTGTATTACATTATTTATTTATTTATTTATTTGCCTTTTATATTGTTATATAGTAATTTCCAACTAAATAAATTCCCAACTTGATGTCTCCTCACATGCTTTGTATAATTTCAACAAAAACAAAATTAAATTATTGGGCATATACTATATATATTTGCAGGTATCAGATTCGAATAATATAATATAATTGACATTTATGATGCAATTTGCACTTTGAAAATTATACTCTGATTGTTGGAATGTGAGGTGACCAATATATATATTGTGTGGATTTGTCTCTAAGGAAGGAAATAAAAATCATCCTCTGGCTATATTCTGATTTAATGCTGGAATATAAAATGGACAAGTACAATCCACAAAATATTTCGTGTTCATGTAGGGTTCGAGGAAAGTTTCATTTTAAATGTATGCGAGATAAATAATTTATTTAAATATAAATATAGTTAATTTTACAATACAAACTCGTAATCTGTATATCATAATATATAAATGTGCTTTTTAAAGGATATATGTGCATCTACTAGTTCAATTTTATAATAGTTTTAAGTATTTTCACTTATGTATATTCAGTGTTGGTGAACATAGATGTA
Organism: Solanum aculeatissimum; assembly: GCA_038996855.1. Lineage (NCBI taxonomy): Eukaryota > Viridiplantae > Streptophyta > Magnoliopsida > Solanales > Solanaceae > Solanum > Solanum aculeatissimum. The sequence continues at coordinate 24,874 of JBCEWC010003620.1, forward strand.
ACTGATAAAAAATACGTTTATGTATTAAGGCTCTCTTTCAAAAAATTTAATACTGAATTGATTGTATTTTCTATATTATAAATTCAAAGTTTAGATTTAATGTTTATTAAAATTATTGTTGTCATATATATAAAAATCCCATCAATGAATTATAAGAGTTATTTGTCACATATATATTTCATCCGTCTATCTTTACTTGTTCATTATATTATTTTGGCATGTCCAACAATACTTATCCAATTTATGAAATCAAGAAATAATTTTGCACTTAGTTCCTAATTTATCCTCAGAAAAAGTATTATTCAAAAGAGGATTTTTAAAAAAGAGCAAACATTTAAAATATAATAAGGCAAAAAATAGCGCTATAATTTGCTAAAATTATGATTTATAGCGATATATTATAGGAGAGAGGCAAGCGAGATCGAGAGAGGGAGGAGAGAGGCGAGCGAGATCGAGAGAGACTCAAGAGAGACGAATTATATATGTATATTTGTCAAATTATATGTGTATATCTGTTAAATAATTGTATATGTGTAACTGATATACATATATATTTGTATATCTGGCAAAGCGAGATTGGGAGAGGGAGGAGAGAGGCCAGCGAGAGAGGGTAGAAATGGAGAGAGACGAATCATATATGTATATCCGTCGAATTGAATATATATATCCATCAAATAATTATATATATGCAACTGATATATATATATATATATCTGGAAGGAGATTGCAGAGAGAGAGAGGAAGAGAAGAGAGAAAAAATAAAATCCTAACTATAATTATAAATTGTATTTTTTTTCAAACTATAGTGATACATCATAAATACATATCAAATTTATATTATTTCTATCTAATTTTAAAATTATAAAAAACAAAATAAAATATATTTTTCACTTAACTTAAGAAAATTAACACTATAACAAAAAAAAAAATTTAATAATAATAAACTTTTATATATTATCACAAAAATATTTAGCGACAACTAAATTATTATCGAAAAACATATTGTCAAATCAGCCCTGTGCCCATTAATTAGTCACCAGGAACCATTTTACAAAGGCTGGCAAATTTGTTCAGTAAAATTAGTACAAACACACATGTGACAGTTGGCATGTCATTATACACTCAAACCTACAACTCTTTTTTTAAGAGAAATTTTCTAATTAATTGAACAACCCCAAGCAAACTTTAATTTACTCCAATAATAAATAAAATTCTTGAAAAAAAAGTTAACCATATATACTCAACAATAACCATGTAAGAAAAAAAAAACATAATCATCATTCGAGGCTCGTCCGAATTCTCATAATATCTTGATTGTTGATTTGAAATAACTTCTTAGATACTTCATCTGGCATAGCTGGTGCAGTCGCGAACACAGCTCGGGAAGCCATTTGGACTCCAGGGTTTTGGCTACTTAGCCCGGAGACGGCCAATGCTTGCACCTTAGAGTCAGTATTATAAAGAAAATGAATCATTCCTTTAGGAAATACAAAACAATCTCCGACTCTTAGATTTTGGCTAAACAAGTGATTTGATGTGTTGATAAATCCAACCAAAAGTGAACCTTTTAGTAAAATAGCCACTTCTGAGGCTCGAGGGTGGGAATGAAGGGGCACAAGGCTATTGGGACCAATGTCTATTCTTGCCATGGTGAGTCCTTGAGTGTTCATACCTGAGGGAGTAACAAAATTAGATCATGAATATACGATTCGATGTTTAATTTGTTTAAGTTTTGGGTAGGTTATGAATATATGACTCGTTTAGTTCATTTAAGAACACATTCAAGTATTAACTTTATCCCATTTTGACTTTGTTGAATTCAATCTGTCTAAAAGTTGGACTGATATATAGTTCAAATTAATCCATAGACATCTTTATCAAAATATTTGGGATGATTACGGATTTGAACCATTTCACCATCTAGTTTATAAGATATATACAAAGTGTATAGATTGTGAATATGATGATTTCAGATTGAATCATTCGACCATCTAGTTTATAAAATAAGTACAAGGTGTATATGTTGTATATACTTATACTAAATATACTTAAACTATACATATAATATACATACATACACATAAAACATCCGCAACTTTTCCATATATATATATATATGTATGTATATACATATTCAACCCTTTCTATAACAACATTTCACTATAATGGTCAAGTCTATTTTGTCATCATTTTTCATGTGATGCAATATCATACATTCCTTATAACAATATTTCACTACAACAATAAAAAATTGTATAGACAAACGACATTATTATAGAAAGGTCTGTTCGTAAATAAAACCATATTATAGGGTGAGGGAGAGGGGAAAACAAAGAAAGAAATCAAATTTTGGTAAGAGTTAGGTGGGTTGGATATTTTGATCCATTGTTTAGCCCATTCTGATCTAACCTATTTCTGCTCAAGCGACTCAACTTTTCTGACTCACACACATATTAACTTAGTTCATTTTAACCCGCTCAAGTTCAATCCAAATCCGCCCATTTAACACCCCTACATACCTGGCAAATTGAAAATTGTAGCAAGTGTCACATTGAAACCAAGTACAAAGCCAATTTTACCAGGCTTGGACAATGCTGAGGTTGCAAAATGTGAAGTGTCTACATTTTGAGGATTGATACATGGCACACCATTGGAATAGAAGTTTTCTCTTGTCCCTTTTTTGGTATCACCCACACAATAATCTTGAAGTGGATCCGGGTCGGATCCAACCAAGCACAATACAACAAGTACACTCATACTAAATATTATAGTTCTAGTTCCCATATTTAAAAAAAAAAATTACACTTAGAGATAACTAATTAATGACACATATATATAAGTTTTTGTTTGGTAAGAAAATATATTATCTTGTTGTCCACTTGAACTAGAGATTGAGTAGCTTAAGAGCATTTAGAAGAGGAAATAACAAGGCAAACATGTTGATAATGACCAAAATTAGAAAGTTGAGGGACCACAAATGTAAAGTGGAAGGTTTATATATAGTATAGGTTAGGTGATTTTTCAAAATTTGATTGGTATTTTAGTAGACATTATATTTTCTTTTGAGGGCCCTAATGTTTACCATAAAGCTAATTCACTTCTTTAACTTTATTTGGGCCATGATATAAATGAGAACTTTAGATCTTGCTTCTAAGGTAAATATTAGTCCACCTTTAGATACTCTCTTTCGTTACAAAATAAGTGTCATCTGATATTTTTTATCTCTAAATAAATATTATTTTAAAAGTTCAAGATAAAAGTTTATATGTTTTTCTAACTATTTCTTTCTACTCCGTCTTCTTGATAGTGTTTAATATTCAAAAAATATTTATTAACTAAAGATAATTTTAGTACTCTAGATATTGTATTTTTTGATTTCTTAATGGACGTAATTTTTGCTAAGATGACACTTATGTTTTGAACGGAGGGAATAATATTTTGGAATTTTTTATGTAATATAGCCGCCACCATAAAATAACAAGCAACAATAACATATTCAGTATAATTTTGTAAGTGTGATATGGAAAGGATAAAGTGTACGTAGACCTTACGCTTACCCTAATAGAGATAACAAGATTGTATCTAATAGACCCTTGACTCAAATATAGAATTTTAAAGTAGTTTGAAAAAACACATACAGAAATGAAAACAATTACAATAACGAATGCAAAATGGACACTAGTCCACAACATACGAAAGAAAGAACAAGGACAACTACGAAATATGATAATTAAAGCCAAAAAAAAAAAAGTGATGCACGCGCGTACGAAATTTGATGCACAAAAAATTATGTGTTACCAGGTTGTGGGGAAGGGTGGTACACCTTACTCTTATATGAGCAATGAGCATTAATGATTGCTTCCACGATTCAAACTCGTAACAAAAAGGTTATATTGAAATAATTTTATAGTTACTTACAAAATAAATATTTAATTAGTTGGCGATTGTAAATTTTTCCAAAATGACCAAATGCGTAACTCCCCCTAATTTTTAAAAGAGGAAGTTGGACCAGACTTGGCTCGACTATGATATGATTTTTTCATACATTTTTTTCAAAATGTGCGTAGACCTTACGCTTACCCTAATAGAGATGCAAGGTTGTATCTAATAGACCCTTGACTTAAATATAGGATTTCAAAGCAGTTTAAAAAAGCACGTACAGAAATGAAAACAATTACAACAACGAATGCAAAATGGACATTAGTACACAACATATGTTTTCAAGTGATACACAAACGTGAGCACTCAATTTGGTGCACAAAACATTATGTGTTAGCAGGCTCTGGGGAAGGGTGGTACCCCAAGAGGTGTAATGTAAAGAACTTACTCTAATATGAGCATTAATAACTATTTCCACAATTCAAACTCGTAACTTAAAGATTATATTGAAACAATTTTATCGTTGCTCCCAAAATAAATTTTGAATTAGTTAGCGATCTACTGGTTCTCATTAAAAAAATTGGTGCAAATTACACTTATGCTTAAAGATTATTAAATTAAGTGAATTACTATTTCTTATGCTACATGGCAATTCAACAAAGTTCACAAAAAAATAATTTTTGTCTTTAGTTTTTATAAATTTTAAGTAGCTAATATGCATCATATAATCAATGTATGATTTGTATACAATCAATATGTATAATTATACATTTATAATCCAATTGTTATACATAATATATATTAGGGATGAGTACATACAATATGTTAGGAATAGAAATATTTTAGGTCAGTTGGTTAAAAATAAGGGCAAATTATAGAAATCTCATACTTTACATGCATAATCTCAATATATACCAACTTTTTCTGAAATTACTAAAA
>JBCEWC010003621.1:0-29691 GCA_038996855.1 Solanum aculeatissimum
GAGTCTATTGTGAGCGTGAGTGTTGACATCCCAGTCTCTATTTAAAGAGTTCATCTACTGAGAGGGAGACTTCTTTGAGCTGTATGTTCACGCATTCCCTGTGGGATCGACCCCAACTCTAGTTGGGTTCTATATTTGGTCAACGACCGCTTTGCAGCTCAATTGAGGTGTGAATTTGGGCGTATCACATGTATTATGATTTTGCTGAAGATAAGGATATATTTTCTTGTTTATTAGACTTCCAACTAATAGGTGTTTGTCCCAAGAGTACAAGGTATCTAGAGATAGACTGTCTAGAATCAAGGAAGGATGCCTAATCTGAATTGTAGTAAGCATGAACTGAGTAGTCGGGTTATGAGGATGTAATGACCTTGTTGGTCATTTTTGAGTTTATCTTTGAAAATTATTATTTTGCCCTTTCTGTAATGATCTTGAAGGTCATTTTTGGTATTTTCAACTTAATTACTGTTTTGCCCTTCCTAAAAGTTTCCTTGGGTCATATTTGATCGAGTCTAATAGTCGGATTTCAAAAATCTTGTAAAACGTTGGAGTTTTGCAAAAACCTCACCTTCTCCAAAGCCTCCATAACCAAGTCCGAACCTAACAAAACTATTTCTCCCACTTCAAACCACCCAATCGGGAATCTACAACATCTACATATAGAGCTTCAAGGGATCCATTCTGATTCTAGAGTGATAGTTATTGTTGTAAGCAAACTCAATAAGTGAAAGATGTTCATCCCAACTACCTTTAAATTCCAAAATGCAAGCTCTAAGTATATCCTCAAGAGTTTGAATGGCCCTTTCGGCTTGACCATCCATTTGTGGGTGAAAGGTCTTGCTAAGCTTGACTTTAATACCAAGGCCTCTTTGGAAAGATCTCCGAAAATATAAAGTAAATTAAGCACCACGATCCAAAATAATAGCCAATGGAACCCTGTGCAATCTAACCATCTCATGAATGTACAACTTAGCTTAATCTTCGGCACTATAAATCATTTTAATTGGTAGGAAGTGAGCCAATTTCGTCATTTTATCAACAATAACCCATATAGAGTCAAACCTAGTCTTCGGTAAATCAATCATAAAATCCATATTGATCTATTCCCACTTCCAATTAAGAATCTCTATGTCTTCGGCTAGGCCACCCGACCTTTGATATTTGACTTTGACTTGTTGGTAATTGTGACAATCGGCTACAAACCTTGCAATATATCTTTTCATACCACGCTACCAATATACTTCCCTCAAATCCCTATACATCTTTGTAGAACCTGGTGAATAAAATAGGATGAGTTATGTGTCTCTTTCAAAATTATGCCCCTCAACTCATCAACATTAGGTACACACAACTCTACCGTGGTATCTAAGGACAACATCTCCCCCTTGAGAGAAAACCTCCACCTTGCCATCCTTCACCAAAGCTTTCAATTCTAACAAAGGGGGGGTCAAGATCTTGCTTGGATTTGACCTCTTCAATTAAAGAAGACTTAGAACCATCTACAACTATCACACGTACATTTTTGCCTTCATTCAACCTAACCCCGAATCTAGCAAACCAGTGGACTTCTCTTGCCAAATCCTTCTTACCATCATCAATATGAGCCATACACTCCATGGACACTCTACTTAAAGAATCGACAAGAACATTAGCCTTCCCTGGGTGATAATGTACACTCATTTTATTATCTTTAAGGAGTTCTAACCACCTCCTTTACCTCAAATTAAGATCTTTTTGGGTGAACACATATTGGAGACTCTTGTGGTCGGTAAAAATATCTACATAAACCCCATACAAATAATGATACCATATTTTCAAAGCAAATACCATGGAAGCTAGCTCAATATCATGGGTAGGATAATTACGCTCATGCTCCTTTAGTTACCTAGAAGCATTAGCTATGACTTAGCCACTTTGCATTAATACACACCCCAAACCAATTCTTGAAGCATCACAATAAATATCAAACCCTTCTAATCTTTCTGATAATGCCAAAATAGGAGCGAATGTAAGCTTGTCCTTTAGAGTTTGCTTTTCACATTCATTGGTCCACACAAATTTCACCTTCTTTTGTGTCAATTTTATCAAAGAAGAAGAAATAAAGGAAAAACCCTTCACAAATCTCTGGCAGTACCCCGCTAAGCCCAAGAAACTTCTAATATCCATTGGAGCCAAAGCCCTAGGCCAAATTCTTACCACTTTCATCTTCTTAGGGTCCACTTTAATTTCATTACCCGACACCACATGCCCTATAAATGCAACTTCGTTCAACCAAAATTCACATTTATCAAACTTAGCAAACAACTTTTCATCCCTCAAAGTTTGCAACACTACCCTCAAATGATTCACATGTTCTTCTTCACTTTGGGAGTAGATCAAAATATCATCAATGAATACCATAATAAATATATCAAGGTAGGGTTTAAAGACCGTATTCATGAGATCCATAAATATTGTCGGTGCATTAGTTAAGCCAAATGACATCACCACAAATTCAAAATGTCCATATATTGTCAAAAAAGCCCTTTTGATAATATCACACTCCCTCACCTTCATTTGGTGGTTTCCAAACCGAAGATCAATCATAGAAAAATGACTAGCCCCTTACAATTAGTCAAATAGGTCATCTATCCTTTGTAAAGGATATTTGTTCTTTATGGTGACCATGTTGAGTTGTCGGTAGTCGATGCACATTCTAAGTGAGTCGTCCTTCTTCCTTAAAAATAACACTGGTGCACCCCAAGGTGACTTTTTAGGCCCAATAAATCCCTTCTTCAATAAGTCCTTCAATTGATCCTTTAACTCTTTCAATTCCACCATGACCATATGATAAGGGGGACTGGAAATGGGTTGAGTATCGGGAATAAGATCTATGCTAAAATTTATTTCCCTTTCGGGAAGAACATCGAGAAGCTCATGAGGAAAGATATCAAGAAAGTCATGGACCACTAAAATCAAATCAATAGGATTTACTTTAGACTCAAGATCCCTAACCCTTACAAGATGATAAATGCAACCCTTAAAAATTAATTCTCGGGCCTTAAGACAAGAGATGAACCTACCGTTAACCACCAAATCATGACCTTTCCACTCAAGGATGGGCTCACTAGGAAACTAAAACTTAACTTTACGAGTTCTACAATCAATGGAAGCATGGTATGCATGTAACCAATTCATCCCAAGAATAATATCAAAATCTACCATGTCAAGCTCAATAAAATCACAAGGCAAGACTTTATGCAATATAGACACGGGATAACCTCTATAAACTCTTTTAACAATAATGGACTCACCAACGGGGGTAGACACCTCAAAGTGTTCACATAATAATTCAGGATGCACATGAAGTCTATTAGCAATAAATGGAGTAATGAAAGATAGAGTGGAACTCAGATCTAATAAAGCATACACAACATAATCATACACTTTTAACATACTGATAACAACATCGGGCACCTCATCCACCCCTTACCTCTCTTGAAGAGCATAAAACTGATTATGACGTGGAACACCTCCTTATTGACCACCTTATGCCCTTTGATCACCATGGGCACCTTGTCCTTGAGGATGACCATCTTTTTCTTCATTTTGGGCATTTGGACAATCAATAATCTTGTGTCCCATCTTACCACACCCAAAGCATGCACTTGAGTTTCTCAAATATGTACCACTATGGTTTCCTCCATATTTTGGGCACCTTGGGTTAGTCATACCACTATTTCCACCTTGAGACATCGGATTGGGCACCCTATCATTGACAAACCTTTGAATTTAAGCATTAGATGATCCTTGGCCTTGAAATTTGTGGCCTTGTTGAAGTCAGTCACCTCTAGTACCTTGAAATCCATCATCATACCAACTTGTTCATCCTTGCCCTAGAGTCGACAACCAAGTGAGGAGCATATTTGGATAGCTTATTGAACTTGAGGGAATACTCCCTCACACTCATGGATCCTTTCTTGAGGTTCATGAACTCCATCATCTTTGCCTCTCTCAATTCAATAGGGAAGAAATAATTGAAGAAGGCAACTTTTAATTCCTCCCATGGATAGTATCATTATTCTCCCTCTCTAACTTTTGTTGAGCAAACCAAATTTATGCAAGGCCTTTAAGTTGATAGGCTACAAGTTTCGCCTTATCTTCCGAACTCACCCCTATAATGGCAACCACTTTGTACATCTTATCAACAAATTCGGGAGAGGGGCGGTCCTCTTTTGTTTTAGAGTCATAAAACTCCGGAGGGTTCATTCTTGTAAAATTCCTCACTCTTGAAGTCAGAGTAGGAGCATGAGGAGCTTGGGCTCATTGGTTCATTTGGTTGGTCACGACTTGTGCCAACAAAGCAATGACATTTCAATATTTGGCATGTGTGACCCCTTCTTCTCCTTGGGGAGATTGAGGAGATAGAGGGGCCAGATCACCCTCTGGTGTAGGAGCTCTTTGTGTTGTTATTATGGTGGCATGATCTAGAAATGTAAAAGACCATACATTAGAGAAAAGAAACCTTAAATTAAATCCTAAAGCATGACATAGATTATGAAGAAGTGAATCATTTCCTAAAATGCCTCTTAGCCTCCTATTCATAGTTTTGGTGCACTTTACAACCATGAACAAGACTCTACTTGACACGGTGTGTTGGATTTCAAAGGACTATTTTCAAACCTAGTACTCTGATACCAAACTTTTCACGACCCAAGCCTAGTGGTACAGGGTACAGGGGTACAGGGGCCAAGACATCTCCCAAACTTACCCTCAAAAGTAAATATCCAAAAGTAAACAAGTCTTAACAAAGTATGAAAGGAAATTGGATGTTGTCCCCGAAGTGGAGAACTCACCAATAGTAATCTTCAAACGAACCGGCTAGCCACGTGGAGGAGGAGGATGAATAGGAGCTCTGGTCTCTGCATGGGTATATTATATAGGCAAAAAGTATGCATTAGTACTTGAAATGTACTAAGTATGCAGGGTGTAATACAACAAGGAAACATATTCCATAATTTAACAATATGCATAATCGTAATCAATAGATATAGGCTCAATATGACATGAATAATCTATGCTTCGTTAAAACAAGCATGAAGAATAATAAAATCACATGGCATATCATACATACATGGGAAGGGACTATAACTGACATTTAATATCAAGTGAGCTACTACTTGGACTCCCAACGTTCACTCCACACCTAAAAAAGAGTGGTCTACTTTGCCAAGGTAAACCAAATACATACCTTACGATATAACATTTTTAGAGAGTGTTACCAAGCATCCTTACCTTATGGCATGGCATTTTCGGTAAGTGTCACGTGATATTCTTACCTTACGGTATGACCTTTTCGATAGGGGTTAAGATATGTCCTTACCTTATGATATGATCTTTTCAGTAGGAATTACAATATATTCTACCTTATGGTATGACCATTTCGGTAGAGATCACATGATATCCTATGGTGGCACATAGTTAAGGGATAATGGGAGACTACCAAGGTCCTCTCGGTGCTAGGTCACAATCCCATGGAATACTTAAATCATAATCATAGTCTTAATATACATAGTCTCAAAATGTCATGATATCAACTTGGAGTAGTTCATTAAAAAAAGCATCATGATATCAAGGGTAGGGCTTCATATCATTTATAACATTATTAACATTCTCATGAGTTCATAGAATGCTTATTAGCCCTCAATTTACCACAAATTCTTATCTTGCATAACTTGCCATAATCATATCATTAACATAAGAGACTTATCACATAAAGTCAAAACATGATGGGTATATACACATATGCTTAAAATCATGAAATTCAAGAGTAAAGAACATGAGAGGAGTAACATAAAGTCATTTAGAAAGAATTCAAAACAACCCATCAACTTTGTAGTAAAAAACCCCCAATTTGGGTGTCATGAAATTTATTCAAAAATCCACAATCTTTCAAGATATCATAGCATACAAAGGTTCAGTATCATAAATATATCATAATCCCATTCCTTGATAAAAGCTCATGAATTAATAGATTGATATTCAAAAAGATTCCAACATATTTCATGCATAAGAGTAATAACAAAAAGTACCCATAAGAATTTAGTCCTTGAAATCAAGCAATCCAATGAAAATAGATTTGGGGACTCCATGGGTGGAAGACCCACATACCTTAAACTTTGAATTTCTTGAAGGAAATTTGAGGAGACTTATGGGCATCACTTGAATTCTTGAAATCCAAAAAGAGTTCTTGAGAATCTTGAAATTGATTGAAGGGTTTAGTGATGATTAGAGAGGTTTTGGAGAGTGTTTTAGTGAGATTTAGGGCTCAAAATGGTTGAACAATGGAGGAATCCCATATATAAGGGTGTTAGGCTATTACCCAAATGCCTTCACTTAAACTGGAAAAGTTCAAAAAAATTTGTCTGAGAGGGACCACAGGTGCGACACGGATTTGCTCCCGTATAGGTCATTTTCGTACGAAGTTCAATTTTCCCCTACTTAGGCCTAGGAATGAGTTTAGGCCATTTTTTTACTTTGGGGGACCAAGTTAGCGATACAGATTGGTCCTGTACTTCTCTTGTTAAGCCCCAGTTATAAAATTATTTTTCGATATGGGTGACCTAAAAATCAAAGACCACTCCTTTCCTATACAATTTTGCCTCCTAAAAAAGAATATGAAGTTGGATTGTTGAAATCATGCACGGATTTGATGATATTCAAGAAATACACTATAAGGAATTTTTTGAGTCACATGAAAGGTGTTACACCCCTGCCTCTACCCCGAGTTTGGCCCCTGCGCAACATATGTGTGGGAGAGCAAAATAATTAGACTCCAGGGAATCAACAGACAATTGATAATATTGCACAAACATAATCAACAATAGGGAGTTTTCTAAGCATCTTGTAGCCTCCTGAAGATATGTCGCAGAGTCCCGAAGATAAGTCATAGATGTCTCTGTGCCCATTCGCAGGACTTTACTAGATGGTAGCTCTGTACAAATGAGACCAATGAACCTAAGGCTCTGATACTAACTTGTTATGACCTTGCCTTTTGGGTCATGGTGGCGCCTGTTAGATCCCACCTACAGACAAGTCAACCCAAAACCCGCAGTACCTATCTAAGTAACTAAGCATCACGGTAGCTAACAACTTACAAAATAAGCCAACAACAACTTACTCCAGAATCTAAAAGTCACCTTTACAGAGCTACTATAGACTCAAAATAAAAATATACATAATCAGAATAGTGTCCTATACATACAAGCCAAAACTATATACATACAAGGCCAGTATCAAAATACAAAAGATGGCTAAATAAATAGAGGGAGACTGTAGAAGATCCCAAATACTACTTGATGCTCACCAAAAGTCTCTTGTAGCAACTACCACGTCCCTAGATCAGCGATCAAAGCTCATACCTGGACCTATACCACGATCTAGTATAGAAAAGTAGGGGTGAGTACTGGTGAAAGGGACCTAGTAGGTATCATAGGTCGACTGAGTGAAATAGTATGGTAAGAACACATGAAATGAAACACATTAATGCTAGCTATATGAACTCGGGTCAAATGATAGGCATGTCTATAGAACCATGGAATTCCAACTGAACAAAACTAAGCAATGTGCACTGATACCAACTAACAAAACCCAAAGGTCAAGTGCCAACCAAGTTTGTGGCACTAGGAGAACCCATATGAGTAGAATAAGAAGAACCCAACTGAGTAGGACTAGGAAGTGTACAACCACTAGGAGAACCCAACAGAGTAGAATAAGAAGAACCCAACTGAGTAAGACCAGGCAGTGTACAACGAAATCAACTGACAAACCCCGAATAAAACTATATCACAACTATCACACGATCGAGGTATAGTGTTGTACGCGGGTGTAAAACCCAAGTGTCTATGCCTATATGACAACTAAACCCACATAAGCCTAGAAGGTACACCTACACACAATCAGGGTGTGCATAGGTGAAGGCATACAAGAATCAATAACAGATGGTATGAAATCTCAACCAGTGTAGAACATAGTAACACTTGGGGACTCAAACCCTTAACTATCACACTGGGACTCGTATCCCTTATAATATTAGACGGGGACTTGTATCCTTATAATATCACTTAAGGACTCAAACCTTGAGTTCTCCTGACCTGGCCTCCGACCGGGGAAGTCAGCTAGGGTCAAGTGGTATGATAATTAACTGGGCCCCCAATGCTGGAATAATCAACTAGGACTCGGACCTCGGAATAGTCATCCGAGATTAGACCTCAGGATAAACATTAGGGACGTAGACCTCAAAATAGTAATCCAGGACTCGAACCTCAGGATAGTCATCTAAGACTCGAACCTTGGGATAGTTATTCGGGACTCGGAAAAAATCATCTAGGACTCAAACCCAAGTATAGTCAACTGCTCAACTAGTCTCCTAGAATTTGTGCCTCTCAAGTCATATTGTGTATATATGTAACAATATAGACTCCAAATAATACAAATATAAGGTAGCACTAGCTTAAGCCTAGGCTAAGGATCGTAGAAAGCAGATCACCAGAAGTATTCCAGGTAACCAAAACAATGGTAAACAATCTAGGTGATAAGTATAACCAGTAACTAGGACAACCATATACAAGATAGTTGATCAATGTAACAAGTTCTCGAGATAAAATAGTAGGCAATCCAGTCAATAAATAAAACAAATATCCCAAACAACAATAGGTAATCCATCTAAATCCTAGGGTATAACATATATCTTAGAATTAGGATCACAATCTTGTCACTAAGTAACCAGGGGTCCAGTATATCAATAACATCACAACAAGCGAACCTTAGTGCATAGATAGGAATACAACTGACAGTTGATTTCCCAGAATATATTATGTTCCTCGGTACCAAACAACCCAAACAAGTATACAAGTAACCAAATAGGCATACGTATCAACAGAAGTAGTACAAGATCGTATCTAACATGTAACAGGTTCATCACAACCCCAAACAACTCTACCGTCAGCTATTATGACAAAAATAACCATTATAGTGCTCACACGATAATCACAGTGTCAACTAACATATATAAGCTTTACTCAAGAATTTCTAACAACAAATAGGCATCCAACATATATTTCAGCTCGGTCTAGAGGTAAGAAAAGTCTAACCTACCTGGAAAACAAATTCACATACTCTGGATCAGTCCACACGAGCTTTACCCTGTTTGATCACCTTAAAATGTAACTCAACTGTCAAAACATGGATCACAATATAAGTACGGTTGTTTTGGTTATAATATCTTAAGAAACGAGAGAGATTATGTCAATAGCAACTAAAATGGGAAATATGAGATCCATGCCCAAAATACCAAACAGACCCCTATTAAACAACCTCTGCATCACCTCGAGTCTATTGTTAGAAATTGAGCTTAAAATGAGGTCCAAAACAATGAGAAACAACCCAAAAATCAAGTTACATTTGTTATCGAAAAATATTATACTTAATAGTTCCTTTATCAAATTTCTCAAAAACGCAGTCAAACTAGCAGAATCCAAACATACCATGACGTAAATCTAAAAAAATACTACAATTTAGACCCATATTTCATTAAATTCCAACTCAAAATGATGAAGAAATTGCATTTCACTGAACATGCTTCTAACCTAATTTGGTCATTTCAAAGCTTATGGAACCATCAGAATTCCGCCCCGAGGTCATTTACTAGGACTTTACCTGAGAGTTTATTTTACATGATTCACCCAATAATCAAACTATCAATATCAATAAATAAAAAATGACTCGAGGTCACTATGCAAATACTCAAATTGATAAAATAGTCATAGAAACACAAAGATGACCTAGAGGGTCATTACATTTTTAGACCTCAAAACTATAACTTAATCTAACCACGAAAGGAGACTTCATCGGTGACACCTTTTGTAAGTCGGTAGAATTCCAAAAATAAGTATTAGAAATTTCTTGGAAGGAAAGGATTTCCTTGGTTGTCTACATGCATCAACTCCTTAGTCAAAGGAATAACTTCATCATAGAAAGTCCCATGAACAGAAAGGCCTTTAATGGTTCTCAAGTGCACAAAGACAGAGATAACTCTTCAATGAAAGTAGAGAGGGTATCGGTTGATGGATGTCGGTTTTCACAAAAATCTTGGAGCACATTCTCGTTATGGTCATGTGTGAACAATGAAGCAAAGATAGCATCATAAGTATTGTTGCGGTCCAGAACTTCCTTGTTGGCAGGAAAGCACGTCTTCTAACCATTCCCAATATCCAGATGGGTAGAAAACATTACCAAAATTGAAAGGAGGGACACACCAACTACTAAGGTTCTCATCACTATGAGGAGGACTAACATCAATGGCATTCTGATGAGTGGAGGACTTCAAGAGCAAATCCTTTACGTTCATAACCTTGCTCGAAAAGTTATACATGGCATCCTTTTTTCTGTAGTTGACTATTTTGTGAGATGGATAGGAATTTCCAGCGACTGTCTAGCAAGCGGAAAGACGCCAATCATCAAAGGATAAACATTTAAGATGAGAGCCTTGGCATGAGAATTTTGCTTATCATCCATAATTTCAAGGCAAGAGTATGGCGTCTCATGGTCATTGAAACATAAAATTGTTGAAAATCAAGAGAGAAAATATTGTTAAAAAAAAAATAAAGATTTACTTTGCCAAAAATACAATTGGAGAAATCAAAAGTCGAAGAAATATCTGAGAAAAATCTGCAATTAAGTTCAATAATAAAGAGTAGAACTGAAGCAATCTATGAGGAATTTTGCTGTAAACTTTTGCCACAATATATTTTCATGTGTCTAATTTTGGAAAAATCAAACGGCTCATGAATTCAATTTTTCTATAATTAGCTATGAATTTTACGCTATAGACACGCAAATCTAAACCCCAAAAAATGGGTTATTGTTAAACTTTGTTTAAAGTTACCTGAGAAAGTGGAATGAGTACTTTTGTGCTAAGTTTTTGAGACACGATGGATGCCAAGTCTCGATTTAATAAAATCAAGTGATATCACAACTTAGCAGTTAAACATGCTCGTGTGAAATGGAGAACCTTATGGTGAATTTCTTGATGAATTTTTTTCTTTGATGAATCTTTTGAACAATAGAAAATCTTATATAGGAGTTCTTGTGAAAGTTCTCATTCATATACAAAGCAAGTTGTGATGAAATTGGAAAAAAAGAATATGTGATTAACATATTAATGGAAAATTAACCATATTACGAAAAGATTACTTAAGAGAAAATTTTGATGAGGATCCTTGACTAATTCATCAATGGAAAATTTACCATGTTGAGAAAGATCTCTTGGGAGAAAATTTTGATGAGAATCCTTGATTTACTCATCAAAGAAAAATTTACCATATTAAGAGAGATTTTTTTCGGAGAAAATTTTGATGAGAATCCTTAACTAACTCATCAATGGAAGATTCACCATATTGGAAAAAAATCTCTTAGGGGGGGATTTTGATCACTTTTAAATATCAAAAGGAAAGTAAATATTTCTTTTTGGGTTCAAAAATTTAAATAATTTTTGTACTAATGACACACATGAAGAAAATGTGATCACTTGTTATACTTCTATGTCAAGTCCATATGAAAAGTTCACATTGTTGTTTAGCCATAATAATATTTGTTTGAACCACTACCAGAAATTATTGTCCACTTTGATGAAGTATTTTCACCCAGTATAAGAAGAATTTGAATGGCACACAACTCTCAAGTAGCGGCCTGACTAGAATGCGACGACAAGAAACAAGTAACTTTGAAGTCAAAAAAATAAAAATGGATTCATGAATACTTCAACTCTCATTATCAAGTATTGGAAAGGATAAATATTTTGGCAAGTCTAAAAAAATCATGAATACTTCAAGTCTCATCGTCAAATTTCGGCAAGCCTACATGTCCACAAACTTCGAAGTAAGGGACATTTGTAGACACGTAAATTTTATTGGATTAAATTCATATGAAAATTGAATTACATCCATACTCAGTTGGGTTGAATGATTAATTTGGGATTTAAAAAAATAGATAAAGTTCATTTTATTAAGTTCAAGTCCAAGGTCCATTTCACCTTGAAGTCTAAATCCATGCCACATATCATAATAACTAGGCATCCAAGACTAACAAGACAATGCCACTTGTCCAAATGATGTGATAGTTTTAGCCAAATGCAAGAACCAATCACACTTCGCCAAGTGTCAAAATGACATCTTTTGGCTAATCATAAGGAACCTTGTTCATCCCCTACAACTATAAATAGGGGATAGACATGACATTCATGGGACACTATACAAACACTTAAGCAAGCATTGGAGCAAGTATTGTGGAAAGATACAACATCTACTACATATTTCTTCCAAGGAGTGATCGACGGAGTTATTCCCAGAGATATTTCCGAAGAACCAAGCTTCCCAGCGATTGAAATACATATCTAGGGGATCTAAATCATCAAAAAGTTTGAGAAGTACACTACTGAAAGCCTTTGAATTTTGGAGAAGTTCAGGAGAAAGAATCAAGAGAGTAACCGAATTGTACTCACAAATTCATCAATAAGAAAAAATATATCTTTTTTTAATTTATTTTTTACTACAGTTAATTTTTTATGCTTCTGAAAATTTGTTGCAAATAACTTGTTTTGAAATAACTCAACCAGTAGATTTGGTTTTTCAATTACAAGAAGTGAATTCTTTCTCTCTCTCTCTCTCTTTTTGGGTAAATGAAGATATATTATATATAGCGAAATATAATTATAATGGGGCAAAGTGTTTGAGATATCATATTGAAAGAAGAAATTCAACTTTGCTAAAGTGTGAGATTGGAAAAATAGGAGTATGCAATCGAATAATCACTAGAGCTTTTCGCGGTGATATCTAAACTCTTCAGATGGATCATTCCAAATTTGAAGATGATATTTAAATCGAAAATCAACTTTGAAATTTTGTTATTTCCAGGAAAAAAAAGCTCCCTTCTTGCATATTAAAGGAAGAAATCACAAAGGCTTTATCTTGAGCAGTTACATTTTCAGAGAATAAATTTCATGATTTTTCAAAATTAATTTTTGGTTCCCCAAATAGAAGAGAATTGATTAAAAACTTAAATAATGGTATGGCACATTGAGGCAATTAAAATTGTTTCATCTATACCATTCACAGATGTGGTGTAGTGAATGGGACTATTCCTTTCTTAACAAGTAAGGTTTCAAATTTGAGTCTTTAATATGAAAAATATTTGATAGGAAGTAAGTTATTTTAAGTAGTCAATCACTAGATTACATTTTCAGAAAATATTTTCATATATATAATAAAAATATACAGGAATGGGGGATCTTTTTGTCAAATCCCTCTGAATGGTTCAAAAATATTTGTATGTGACCCATTTATAAGGATCAAGATGCAATAAGATGATGAGATGCACAACATAATGAGCTTTAATTAGATTAGGAGGAAATTGAGAAAATGTAGAGCTTTCCTGGTGAAAGACTATTTGAGTATACCAATTTTTTTTTTAGCTCAAATTTCAAAAGCATAGAAATAGTTTTAGAGGAATTTGGATAAACTTTTTTTAAGTGACTTAAAAGTTAAAAGTAGGTAGTTATTTATTTTTGACTTTTGACCTCTCTTTTTTCTTAATGTACTTTTTAAACCTAAAGTAAAGTAATTTGTGTCTTTGTCAAATACCTCTAAAAATTTAAAAGTACTTAAAAGTCAAAAGTACCTAAAAATAAGCTTATTCAAACACCCTCTTACAGTTGTTCTAAGCAAGTTTGTTTAAGTGTTCTTGAATGATATTAGCATTATTACTCACCTTGCGCTTCCTTTTGAAAGCTTAATTTGGTGGATCGATGATAGTAGGAATGAAATACTTAAAAAAGTTGATAATTTTAATAAAGATTTTATAATTAGTATTACATAACTAATGGTCTATATGATTTATACAAGAAGCATATGTGAATTTAGAAATAAGACAAATATTAATATCATTCATGCATGCTGAAATATAAATTTTTTGAAATACTTAAACAAAAAATTTAGTAACATATTTGACAATAATATTAATAGAGAACGGAAGAAGGCGATCGATTTCTGGAGCCATATATGGCTTGAGGGGCCAACCAAACTAGTGATTTCATAAACTCGCAAAGATCCTCGAAAGACTATGCATGAATATTTGAGTAAAAGATGAGAGAATTTGTGTTACCTTAAAGTAGTATATATTATATATCAATACGATAAAGGTTAAAAAAAAGTTTAAAATATTGAATCTTATAGAGCCAATGTCATAATCTTTATTGCGCAATATTCGTTTGTGTTGCACTTAATGAAGATCTAAATTTGAATGATTCAAATATTAGATCATTAAGTGCATTTATTTTCATTAAGACTTTAGTATTTAATTAGTTTGAATAGTTCTTAAACTCCATTAAGTATATTATTTTTATTAAAATTTAAGCACCTAAATTGATCTAAATAGTTCTTAAAGATTAAGATCTAGAGCATAGCCTTAATATCATTAAGAGGTACTCTTGAGTGGACAATATCACTATCACTCTATCCACAATCACCGGTCACTACCACTAACTACCTCTGTCACCACAACTACTATTGCTACCATCATTGTCAACCATCATGACCATCGTATACCATCAACCACCTTTGTCATCACAATCACCACCATTGCTAACCACTAATATTGGCTGCTACCACACATACCAACTCCATCATTATAATTATATTTATTACCACCACACTTCACACCCCACACCCATGTCTATAGCCCTCGGCTACACCATCACTATCAACTACTACCACTACTGCAATCAATTTCTACTACCAATAAATTTTGCTATAAAAATTAGCATTGTTGCCAACTATTACTCTACATTCTTTGATCACTACCATTACATTCACCACTATTATTAGTCACTACCACTATTATGGTCAATCTCTATTACCAATTACTTTCATCATCATAACTAGCACTGTCACCAGTGGTGAAACTAGAATTTTAAATAAGGGGGATTCAAAATTTGAAAAATCAAACACAAGAACTAGTCGAAGAGGGCCATACATTGGCTCGTGGGATCAGAGTGCATATTTCAGAAGCTTAAGTTTGGAGAGCCACTAATATATGAAGGCCTCTATGGGTCGTATGTTCCTCTACGGGATGTAACTCCTACACGTAGAATGATGGCCAAGTATGGTGAAAATGTTGAATTCTGAAGTTGGATTTACGGTGCATCAGATAGACCGTAGGTAAACTTATGAGTCGTAAGTCTCGTCGTAGGTTGGGGATCAGAGGTAGTCTCTAAGAGTCAAAATGCTATCATATGAAACCCCCTTTCCTACGACCCATAGACTGGACCACGACCCATAAACGGGATTTTATGGTTCATTCTGGTAAACTTTTTAAAGGGTCAATTTTGACCTTTTCTATTATTTAATCCCTATACTATGTCATTTTAGCCTCTAGTAAGCCCCATTCCAGCCTTATACACCCCAAGCCCAACCATTCCAACCCATTCTCTCAAACCCTAAGTCTCAAAAATCCTCCCAAATACTCTCAAGTCCTTCAACCTTACAAGAGAAGAACTCAAGCTAGGGCTCCTAGATTTCTTATATTTTCCAAGGTTTTTTTGTCTCCTAATAACCAAGGTATGTGGGTTTTGATTGTGGAAACCTTTCTTCCACAAGCTCAACCATTCCTCTCTCACACCTATTTTCAAGTTATGAATATCTATGGGTATTTTCATGAACTTTACCATGTGATTATATTATTATGTATTTTATGATGGTTTATACTTATGCACTATTTTAAAGTGAAATACTATGTGAAATTTGTGATTTATATGAGGGTTTGATAATGCCCTAACCAAGTTATGACTATGTTTTGGTGGGTTCTTTGAATAATGATCAGGTGAGTCTATTTTGTACCTCTCAGGGCATGTTCTTATGACTTACATGGTTTTAAGCCTATGCATATGTGCCCACCATGATTTGATTAAAATGCATCTCAAGTTTTCTCAATTAATGAACGCTTATGCCAACCCATGTATGTTATGCCAGTTGAGACTAATAAGAAGGCTAATAAGTACGCTATGAGCTTATGAGCATAATTTGAATAACAAGAGTGATGTAAAGCCCTAACATGATGCAATAAGTTATGTTTTGATGAGTTGCTCCAAGTATAGTATTATCATGTGATGATACTATGCACGATACAATTATAACTATGTTTTAGGTATTCCGTGGGATTGTGACCTAGCAAAAAGATGATCTTGGTAGTCTCCCATTGTCCCTAAACTATGTGTCACCATAGGAATGATATTGATACCATATGTGGGCTTGAACCTACTAAAAAGGTGTCATAAGGTAAGGATAACATGTGAAATCCATCGAAAAGGTCATGCCATAAGATGGGGGCACTTTTTGAAAGGGTCATGTCGTAAGGACAGTGTTTGGTTTACCTTGGCAAAGTAAACCACTTCATTTCTGGTGTGTAGCGACCACTAGGATTCTAAGTAGTAGCTCGCTTGGTCTTACATGTTGGTTACGATCCTTTCCCACCTATATATGTCATGTTATATGGTTTGGTGATCTTTCATGCATATTTTTGTTAAGCATTATTATCCATGTCATATTGAGCCTATAACCATTGAGTATGATTATGCATATCGTTTATTCACAGATTATGTTATTTTTTTGCATTTGCACCCCACATACTTAGTATATTCAAATATATTAATGCATACTTTTTGTCTACATGATCTAACCATATAGGATTCCATCTTCCTCCTCTATGCCTCTAGATGGTTCGGGTGAAGATTTGCTTTTGGTGAATCCTCCATATCTGGGGACAATACCCATTTACTTTCATTCTTTCATTTAGACTAATGTATTTTGGATACTATCTTTAGAAGGTGAGCCCGGGAGATGTCATGTCCCCCATTCCATTCATGATTAGAGGTGTTGTTGGATATGTATATGATTATGTATGTACTAACCTTGACTCATGATATTATGTAATTATTGAAGGTTTTCCTTAGTCTCTTTACCCTAATGTGCTTGTTGTGTGTGTATGTTGAGAAGAAAGTCCTAAGTCCCTATCTATCCCTATAGCGTGACTCATACTTACCCGCCCCTTAGACTTATTTGCTATGTGATTCATGCTAATCCTCTTCCCTAAAACATCCCCATAACGTGAATTCAAAGTCTCATTTTTCCTTAAAAATTATTTTCTACTTGATGGTTGTTGATTTATGTTTTTGCGAACTAAAGATGTGTCATGAATGTTTAAGAGGCTTGTTTGGGGTCCCTTCGGGTCCCTCATTTGTCGTGTCACATCTAAGTCCTAGGCTTTGGACGTGACAAATCTTGGTATCAGAGCACTAGATTTGTAAATGTTCCTCAGAAATCCAACACACCGCATCAAGTAGAGTCTTGTTCATGGTTGTGAAGTGCACCACAACTATGAATAGGAGGCTTGAGGCATCTTAGGAAAATAATTCATTTCTTCATAATTTATGTTGTGCTTTAGATTTGAATTGAGGTTTTCTATTCCTAGTAGATGATCTTTTGTTATTTAAGATCATGCCTCCGAGATGAATGGAGCGTCGAGTTTCCATTCCCGAGGGTGAACCAGCCCCTTTGGCTCCACAAGTCCCCCAAGAAGAGGAGGGAGCCACTCATGCCAAATATCGACACATGGTTACCTTACAATTTAGGGTTGTGACCAACCAAGAGGGCCAAACTCCTCATGTTCCTACTCCAGCCTCAAGAGTGAGGGATTTTACAAGAATGAACCCTTCGGAGTTCTATGTCTCCACGGTTGAAGCGGACCCCCAAGAATTCCTCGATGAAGTGTATAAGGTTTTAGCTATTATGGGGGTAAGTTCAGAATGAAAAATGGAGTTGGCGGCCTACCAACTTAAAGTCCTTGCTCAAACTTGGTACAATCAATGAAAAATGGAGAGATCAGAAGATGATCCCATTCCTTGGGAGGAATTCAAAGTTGTTTTCCTTGATCTCTTATTTCCAATTGAGTTGAGGGAAGTAAAGATCACAGAGTTTATGAACCTTAAGCAAGGTTCGATAAGTGTGAGGGAGTATTGCCTTAAATTCAATGACCTCTCAAAATTTTCTCCGCACTTGGTCATTGATACTAGAGCAAGAATGCACAAGTTTGTTTCGGGTGTGTCTAACTTGATCAAAGAAGAGTGTTGCACCACTATGATCATAGGGAATATGGACATATCTCGGCTTATGAAATACGCCGAACAACTTAAGGGGGAGAATCTTAAGAAGAGAAGAATGGGTGATTCCAAGAGGGCTCAGCTTGATGGTGAGTTCCAAGGCACTAAAGGTGGACATTTTCAACAAGGCCACAAATTTCAAGGCCAAGGGCCTTCCAATTCTCAAGGCCAAAGGTACGTTAATGATAGATTTCTGAACCCTAAGGTTCAAGGTGGTAATGGTGGAATGACTCATCCTAGGTGCCCGAGATGTGGAAGAAATTATAGTGGTGCATGCTTGAGGAACACGGGTGCTTGATGTGTATGCTTTATTAGATCTGGGTGCCACTCTTCCTTTCATTACTCTTTTTGTTTCTAATAGACTTCATGTGTATCTCAAGTTATTATATGAGCCTTTTGAAGTGATCACTCTCATTCATGAGTCTATTGTTGCTGAAAGAGTCAATAGGGGTTGTCCCGTGTCTTTATTGCATAAAATCCTACCTTGTGATTATATCAAGCTTGACATGGTAGATTTTGACATTATTCTTGGGATGGATTGATTACATGCATATCATATTTCTATAGATTGTAGAACCCACAAAGTTAAGTTCCAATTCCCTAATGAACTTGTCCTAGATTGGGAAGGTCGTGACTTGGTGGTCAAAGGTAAAATCATTTTGTGTCTTAAGGCTCAAAAGTTGATTTTCAAGGGTTGCATTTATCATCTGGTAAGGGTTAGAGATGTTGAGTCTAAAGTCCTCTCCATTGAGTCGATTCCAGTGGTTAGTGAGTTTCTTGATGTCTTTCTCGATGAGCTTCTTGGTGTTCCCTTCGAAATGGAAATTGACTTCATATAGACCTCCTCCCTGACACTCAACTCATTTTCATTCCTCCCTATCATATGGACCCGGTAGAGTTGAAGAAATTAAAAGACCAATTGAAATATTCATTGGAAAAAAGTTTCATAAGGCCTAGTAAGTCACTTTAGGGTGCGCTAGTGTTGTTTGTAAGTAAGAAAGGTCGTTCGCTCAGAATGTGCATCGATTACTAGTAACTCAATAAGGTCACCATAAAGAACAAATATCCTTTACCAAGGATAGATGACCTATTTGATCAACTTCAAGGGGCTAGTCAGTTCTCAAAGATTGAATTTCTTTCTGAGTATCATCAATTGAGGGTGAGCGAGTGTGATATTCCCAAAATGACTTTCCGAACGAGATATGGCATTTTGAGTTTTTGGTGATATCCTTCAGCCTCACTAATGCTCTAGTGATATTTATGGATCTCATGAATAGGATCTTTAAACCTTACCTTGATATGTTTGTGGTGGTCTTCATTGATGGTATTTTGATCTATTTCCAGAGTGAAGTGGAGCATATGAAACATTTGAGGATAGTATTGCAAACGTTGAGGGAAGAAAGATTGTTTGCCAAATTTGACAAATGTAAATTTTAGTTGAAGGAAGTTGCTTTCCTAGGGCATGTGGTGTCGGGTGATGACATTAAAGTGGATCTAAAAATGACGGAGGTAGTAAAACATTGTCACGACCCGAGGGTAGGGCCTGAAAGTGACACAACGAATAGGAACCTGGGGAGTCCCCAAACAAGCCTCATAGCATTCATATACACCTCATCAGTTCGAAAGCTCATAATTAAACAACGAACGCATAGTTCTAAGGGAATTGGTACTTTGGACTCAAGTTATGGGGATACCATAGGGATTGAGATTTCATGGATTTACATAGCACATAACACATAAGAACTAAGGGGCGGGTAAGTATGACTCACGCTATAGGGATAGAAAAGGGTCTTGGGACTTTCCATATAACCTAATATCACATAAGCATATTCTCATAACATAAGCATAATACAATATAGTCATAGGCATAACCTTCATGAGCAACATACAACAAGTATAGCAAGATAGTATGTAGATTTTACAAGGTATTTGAAAATGCCTCTAATGTATGGAATAGGACGGGGGCCAAGACATATCCCGGGCTTACCCTCAAAGTAAGAAAGTAAAGCAACATAACATAGAAGGTAGATAGAAGATGGTTTGTCCTTGTATGATAGGACTCACCACAACCAACATTTTACCAATCAACTAGCCGTCAAGAGGTGGAAGGTGATAGTCTTCGATCCCTACATGGTTAGATCATGTAGGCAAAAGAATATGTGTTAGTACATTTGAATGTCCTAAGTATGCGGACATGCAAATGCTCATGAACATGTAATCCTGCAAATCAATGTTAGATGACAAGGCACATATATATAGAAAGAAGTTTATATACAAAGAAGAGTAGTGTATCAATATGCCATGAAATACAAGATAGCGTGTGATGCCAATATACTTCAACATAGTCAGGATGTAAACTCAACTGACATATAAGACCAAGCGAGATACAACTTAGTTTTCAATGTTCAACCTACACTGGAAGAAAAGGTGATCTACTTGCCAAAGGTAGACCTTACTCCTCTTTACGGGAACAACACCCATTTCGGAGAAATAACCTCACCTTACGGGAACACCACCCTTTTCAAAAAAGGATTTCCATGTCCAATAACTCACCTTACGAGAATACCAGTTATTTTGGAGAGTCCCTTACCTTATGGGAATAACACCCATTTCGGAAAGGGTTTCTATAAACATACTATAATCATACCTTACGGGAACACCACCCATTTTGGAAAGGACTTTCATAACATGAACCTATGTTTGACACATATTTAATGAGAAAGGAGACTTTACTTAAGGACCCCTTAGGTCGATCCCCTACCCCTAATCTCATTCGGTGCTAAGTCATCATCCCACGGGAATACATATACATAAACATGCTTGAAATTGGGACATAAGTCTTTTCAGATCATAACCATGCACATTTAGGCCAAAAGACCAAATCATACTTCATGTCATACTTTCATACATAAGAGTAGCTTAAACATTCATAATCATATTGGTGTAAACACCCATAATTGCTCAAAGAACCATAATCATAGATATTTATGTGATCACATTCTTGTCAGAACACATACTTATTCAAAAGCGTAGTCATAATCTCAATTGGGCTTAACTCACATCAAATACTTCATAAAATCCAATGCTCATGTATGTAAATGTTATGAATGATAATGAGGATAGTATGGAGAATTAGAATTCATAATTTAAAACTCATAATAAAAAGAATCCATATGAATTCTGTAGTTAAATCAATAATTGAAACTATATTAGTATTACCCATGCATAGATTTGAAGAGTAAGGGGACATACATAATTGAGCCTTCATAAAATCCATGTAATTCAATAAACTAGGGGTTAATTCACTTTAAAATCAACAATTAAATACAACCCCTACTTCAATCGCATCAAATCAACTTTAAATTGAAAGACCCATATTCAAAGTAAACTTGAATTTCTTAAAAATTGAGAAAAATAAGAATTAGGGACTTCATGGTTGAAAGGGGGGCATGAATCAATCTCACATACCTTGATTAACTAGAAGCTTTAGGAAGAAAAATGATTGAAGAAGAAGACCTCTTTAAATTCCAACTTGAACCTTCAATCCACACTCGGAAGAGAGCTTTTGGATGAGAGAGTTTGAACATCCTAAGTGTAATTAACTGAATTGAATGAGAATGGAAGATTATAGGTCAGTTTCGATGTTAAGGAGGACTTAGGAAGTTTAAAATGACCTTAGAAAATCACCAAAATTATAAATAAACCATTAATGAAACAAGCCTCAAAAGTTTCCAAGGGACTGTTTGATGGACACCACCACAGGTCGTGTGGTAGTCCACAGACCGTACAGTGGTCCGTGACACTATCCTTAGTCAAATTCTTAGCATGTTCAGAGCCACGAAAGGGTATACGACCCATCAAGAGTCTCACGGACCGTAAAGGCTTCCATATAATTGACATGAGTTCCAAAACATTAACATTATACTTAGAATCATTTCTTAGGTTGAAACCTTCATGAAACACTTTACCACGACCCATTTTTAGGAACACGATACCCCCACACGGGCTGTACAAGGCTTCACGACCCGTATAGGTTCTCGTTGTAGCATGTCTTAGCCAAAAACTCAACAAAATCCCTGCGCAGACAACCTTTACGAAAACAAGCATAACTTCCTCATCCAAACTCCAAATCAAGTGAAACCAAGTGCGTTGGAAATATAACTCAAAGAGATTAAATTTTATAGGTGATAGAACACCCAATTCTTCCTTTGCTAAGAGATGACCAGTTAAAGTTGATCTTTCCAACGGTTCTTAAGACAAACTTAACCAATACAATTCTCTTGAACATGACTACACAAGGGAGATTTATGGTGATCATTAACCACTCAAATGAGTTCAAAATCAGTACAGACCACCTCAACAAGGTTTTCCAAAGTTTGGGCCCTTACGAAAATTGGCCTAGACCTTTGACTCCAAAGGATATTAGGAGTTTCTTAGGCTTGACAGGGTACTACCAAAGATTTGTTGAGGGGTTTTCTTCAATTTCTTCCTCTTTGAAGAAATTGACACAAAATAAGGCTAAATTTGTATGGATCGAATGAATGTGAAATAATTTTTCAAACATAAAAGAAAATATTACATTCGCTCTTATTTTGGCTCTACCAAAAGGGTTAAAAGGGTTTGTAGTTTATTATGATGCTTCAAGAATTAGTTTGGGGTGTGTTTTGATATAAGATGGCAAGGTCATTGCTTATGCTTCTAGGAAACTAAAGGTGCATGAGCATAACTATCCCACCCATGATCTTGAATTAGCGGTTGTGGTGTTTGCTTTGAAGATATGGCATCACTATTTGTATGGAGTTAATGTGGATATGTTTACCAACCATAAAAGTCTTCAATACGTGTTCACCCTAAGAGATCTAAACTTATAGCATAAGAAGTGGTTAGAGTTCCTTAAGGACTATGACATAAGTATGTACTACTATCCAGGTAAAGCTAATGTTGTGGCTGATGCTCTAAGTAGAGTGTCTATGAAAAGTATGACTCATATTGATATTGGAAAGAAGGAATTAGAAAGAGAAGTTCACCAGTTGGCTAGATTGGGGGTTAGATTGAATGAAGCGGAAAATGGTGGTGTGGTGGTAGTAGATGGCTCTAAGTCTTTCTTGATTGAAGAAGTCAAATAAGAGAAATACCTTAATCTTGCTTTGGTGGAATTGAAATCTTTGGTGAAGGATGACAGAGTGGGGGTTTTCTCCCAATGGAAAAATAGTGTCCTTAGGTACCAAGGTAGATTATGTGTGCCCGATGTTGATGGGTTGAGAGACTTGATCATGGGTGAGGCTCATAATTCATCTTATTCCATTCACCCTGGTTCTACCAAGATGTATAGAGATTTGAGGAAAGTGTTTTGGTAAGGTGTTATGAAAAGGGATATTGCAAAGTTTGTAGTCAGTTGCCATAATTTTTGACAAGTTAAATCCGAACATCAAAGACCGAGTGGCCTATCACAGGATATAGAGATTCCTATTTGGAAATGAAAAGAGATCAACATGAATTTTGTGGTTGGGTTACCAAAGACTAGAAAGCACTTTGATTCCATTTAGGTTATTGTTGATAGAATGACGAAGTTGGCTCATTTTCTACCAGTTAAAATAACATATGGTGCTGAAGATTATGCTAAGTTGTATATTCATGAGTTGGTAAGATTGCACGGGGGCTCATTATCCATTATTTTGGATCAAGGTGCTCAATTCACATTGTATTTTTTGAGGTCCTTTCAAAAGGGCCTTGGCACCAAGTCAAGCTTAGTACTGTTTTTCACCCTCAAAATGAATGTCAAGCCAAAAAAACCATCCAAACTCTTGAGTATATCTAAGGGCTTGTGTCATGAAATTTAAGGGGAGTTGGGATGAGCATCTTCGGCTTATTGAGTTTGCTTATAACAATGGTCACCACTTTAGCATCAGAATGACTCCCTTTGAAGCTTTATATGGTAGGCGTTGTAAGTCCCCGGTTGGGCGATTTGAAGTAAGGAAAATGCCCTTGTTGGGTTCGAATTTGGTGATAGAAGCTTTGGATAAGGTAAGAATGATAAGTGAGAGATTGAAAGCGGCTCAAAGTCGGTGAAAGTCTTATGCTAATACTAGAAGGAGAGACCTCAATTTGAAGTTGATGATTGGGTGTATTTGAAGATTTTGCCAATAAAGGGTGTGAATATTTTTGGCAAGAAAGGAAAGTTAAGCCCTAGGTATGTAGTGCCCTACTAGATCATGAGTCGTATTGATAAAGTTGCTTACGAATTAGAGTTGCCTATGAAAATGATCATGGTTCATCTGGTGTTCCATGTCTCCATGTTGAGGAAATGTGTTGGAGACCCAAATTCCATTGTGCCCTTAGAAGTGGTGAATATTGAAGAGAATTTGGCTTATGAGGAAGTCTCGGTGAAAATATTAAATAGACAAGTCAAGCGGTTGATAAACAGGACATAACATCCGTTAAAGTCATTTGGAGGAACCAACAAGTCGAAAGCTGCAACTTGGGAAGCCAAAGCGGACATGAAAAAATAATACCCCTACTTCTAATCAAGCTTGATGTACTATGACCTTCCTATTTAAGAACCTCTTTATCTTGCATGTCATTTCCATGTCATTCATGCATAATTATGTGACTTTGAGACTTGTACAATAAATGTTATTTGAAACATAGTTTAAAGAAAAGATTGTTATGATGTGTGTGTTGTATTTTTGCATATAGTACATGTACTGATCTATTCCTTAGAGCTTGCCTTTAGCACATTCGAAGATGAATGTTTCCAAGGAAAAGATGTTGTAAGGCCCCACATGTTGGAGGCTTTGAAAGTGCAAAAGAAAATAAAATCTGAAAATTTTTCCAAGTACCAGTGGTTACGAAAAGACTTTACGAACCGAAAGATTTTGTATGGGCCGTACTTTGGCTTGTGAAATCTGAGTGCATATTCCAGTAGCCTAAGTTTGGAGGGCCACTAATGCACGAAGGCCTCTACGGGCCATATATTCCTCCACAGGTTGTAACTTCTGCTCATGGAATGATGACCAAGTTTGATGAAAATGTTGATTTCTGAAGTTGAGTTTACAATGCATCAAACAACCCATAGGTAGACTTACGAGCTGTAAGTCTCGTCGTAGGTTGGGAGATCAGAGGTAGTCTCTGAAAGTTCAAAATATCATCAGACGAAACCCCCTTTCCTATGGCTCATAGATCGGACCATGGCCCATAAACGGGGTTCCGTGGTCCATTCTGACAGACTTTTTAAAGGGGCAATTTTGACCTTTCTTATTATTTAATTCCTATACTATGTCGCTTTAGCCTTTAATGATCCCTATTCAAGACTTATACACCCCCAGCCCCACCATTCCAACCCATTCTCTCAAAACCTAAGTCCCAAAAATCCTCCCAAATATTCCCTAAGTCCTTCAAGCTTGCAAGAGAATAACTCAAGCTAGGGTTCCGAGATTTTCTTTATTTTCCAAGATTTTTCTGTCTCCTAACAACTAAGGTATGTGGGTTTTGATTGTGGGAACCTTTCTTCCACAAGCTCAACCATTCCTCTCTCTTACCTATTTTCAAGTTATGAATATCTATGGGTGTTTTCATGAACTTTACCATGTGATGATATTATTATGTATTTTATGATGGTTTATCCTTATGCACTATTTTGAAGTGAAATGCCATGTGAAATTTGTGATTTATATGAGGGTTTGAAAATGTCCTAATCAAGTTATGACTATGTTTTGATAGGTTTGAATAATGATCAAGTGAGTTTATTTTGTACCTCTCATGGCATTGTCTCATGATTTACATGATTTTAAGCCTATGAATGTGTACCCACCATGATTTGATTAAAATGCATGTCAAGTTTTCTCAAGTAATGAACGCTTATGACAAGCCACATATGTTATACAAGTTGAGACTAATAAGAGGGCTAACAAGTACGATATGAACTCATGAGCATAATTTGAATAACAAGAGTGATGTAAAACCCTAACATGATGCAATAAGTTCTGTTTGATAAGCTACTCCAAGTATAGTGTTATGATGTGATGAGACTATGCACGATACGATTAATGGCTATGTTTCAGGTATTTCGTGGAATTGTGACCTAGAACTGAGAGAACCTTGGTAGTCTCCCATTATCTCTAAACTATGTGCCACCATAAGAATAATGTTGATACCCTAGATGGGCTTAAACCTACCGAAAAGGCAATATCGTAAAGTAAGGATAACATGTGAAATTCATCGAAAAGGCCATGTCGTAAGGTGGGGGCACTTTTTGAAAGGTCATGTTGTAAGGACAGTGTTTGTTTTACCTTGTCAAAGTAGACCACTCCATGTTTCGTGTGGAGCGAACACCAGGATTCCAAGAAGTAGCTCGTTTGGTCTTATATCTCTGTTATGGTCCGTTCCCACCTATGTCTGTCATGTTTTGTGATTTAGAGATCTTTCATGCATATTTTTATTAAGCATTATCATCCTTGTCATATTGAGCCTATAACCATTGAGTAAGATTATGCATATCATTTATTCACAGATTATGTTATTTTGTTGCCTTTGAACCCCGCATACTTAGTACATTCAAATCTACTAACACATACTTTTTGCCTACATGATCTAATCATTTAGGAACCAAGCTCCTTTCCATCCTCCTCCTCCACGCGGCTAGACGGTTCGGGTGAAGATTTTCTTTTGGTGAGTCCTCCACATCCGGAGACAATACTCATTTATTTTCATGTTTTCATTTAGACTTAACTATTTTTGGATACTATCTTTTGAGGGTGAGCCTGGGAGATGTCTTGACCCACGTTCTATTCATGACTAGAGGTGTTGTTGGATATGTATATGGCTATGTATGTACTAAGCTCAACTCATGATATTATGTAATTATTGAAGGTTTTCCTTAGTCCCTTTACCCTTATGTGTTGTTGTGTGTGAATGTTGAGAAGAAAGTTCTATGTCCCTATCTATCCCAATAACGTGAGTCATACTTATCCGCCCCTTAGACTTATTTGTTATGTGATTCATGCTAATTCTCTTCCCTAAAACATCCTCATAGCGTGAGTTCAAAGTCCCATTTTCCCTTAGAAATTATTTGCTACTTAATGGTTGTTGATTTATGTTTCCGTGAACCAAGGATGCGCCATAATGCTTAAAAGGCTTGTTTGGGGTCCCTTTGGGTTCCCCATTTGTTGTGTCGCATCTAGGTCCTAGGCTTGGGGCGTGACAAACTGCCCCACGAGAGCCTTATCTACGACTAGTAACCCAAACCACTAGCCGTAAATGGTGCTCGTACATCCAGACCCAGTTCAAATTTTTCTGCAACTCCTTCCTTATTCTGTCTTTCCAGCTTACGAGGTATTACAAACTACCTCCATCTCACAACTATTATCACCATCGTTACTAATCACTACCAACAACTATTCTCATCACTATCACCATTATAAACTACTTCGACCATTACTTGCAAGAATAAGTACTCTTATTTTTATTTTATATCAAATAATGATTTATTTTATTAATTTTAATAATTAATTACTTTTTATTTATATTATATATAATTTTATACATATAAATAGATGAAGTACATTAAATATTGACCAGTAAATAGTCTTAATCATTTAGTGTTTTGATCTAGAAATGTGATTACAACTTTGTCATTCATATTAAGACACCTAAATTTTAATAATAAACAAGTGAGTCCTAAGTCTTCGAAATAGGAAAATCAATATTTCATCTCCTGAAAGACAAAAATATTTACTCTCTCCATTTCAAAATATTTGAATTATTGGAGTATTTTTTAGTGTTCAAAATAATTAAATTATTCACTATTTAAGATAGATGTTCGATTTTTTTTTTAATTTTACCTTTTATTAATTAAATTTTCAAAGTTTAGTTCCAAGGACTTGATTTTCTTGAAAGTTTCTTAGTACATTAGTATAATTTAACTTTTCATTGACTATAATATTTTATATCTTTCCATTTTTCTCATTCATCTTCTTATTAAATTTAAAAAAAAAATTGAAGGAGAGTTAAGAGATAAATGTTAAACGTATCTAGAGGGAGTAATATGTTTCTAAGGGTCTCTTTTTGAATTTTGTACTAGAAATAAACTAATGAGTTAAATGAGTATTGAGAGTTAGCATAATTAGGGATGACAATGAGGCGGGGGCGGGGGCGGGGTCGGTTGAGCTCAACCTGTAAATTTTTTAAACCATCCCCTCCTCCCCGCATGATGACTTTCTTCGCAATTCATTTCCAATCCGTCCTGCTTAAATTTTTAAGTTCTTTTATTTTTTAATTGGATTTAATATAGAAAATAAAATTTTGTATTTTTTTAAATGTTTCGCTAATTAACGTCTTGTAACGATCCGAAAATTTTTTAACTTCGTAATGGTTGGTCAAGGTTAGTGTTAAACTGGTTGTGGTTGAATTTTGGTAGCCATGGGTTGTATTTAAGTGGCCGGATTCAAAACAGATCTTTTGGTAAGGTTGTGAGGCCGGTTGGGAAGTGTACTTTGAAAGATCATAACTTTTGGTAGGGGTCAAACTTGTGGTCTGATATATATCAAATTGAAGCTCTTTGAGTTATCTTCGCAACACAACTAGTTTCACTCAATTCGGAGTTTGTATGTGAAAGTTATGGCCAAAACAATGAGACTGTCCGTAATTGGAAAGACGCTGGAAACAAGGTTCTGGAATTGGGTTAAGGATCGGACCACAGACCATTTGGTGGTCCACGATCTGTGTGGGTGCCCGTGGATTGATCCAGTGAGTCCCTAGGGGTTGGGATCTAGCCCATGGGCCAAGTGTGGTCCCACGGACCACCCCACGGTCTGTGAGACCCTTCACAGCCCGTGCGGAGTCCCATGAAGTGGGGCAAAAAGTTGGCCAAGGTTCGGGGCTGGATTCCAGACCAAGTGATGCTCCACGTACTAGTACACAGTCCGTGTGCAGCTACACGGTCCGTGAGACCCCCGTGAAGTGATCCAGAAAGTTCCCCGAGAGTTCAAGCCGAAGACGAGATCAAGTGAAGTCTCACGGGCAGGTATACGACCCGTGAGCAGGTATACGACCACTGTAGTCTTCCGTGTGGCACTGTTTTAGTGAATTAGTCCATTTTATTAATGATTAATTTGTAATTTAATTAGATCTTATGCCCCTTTTAGGCTTTCTAAGATCTCCTAAACCCTCTAAATCAAACCCTAATCCTCTTTCAACCATTCTAACACTCTTCAATTTATTTTAAAATTCTCTCAATTCTCTTGACCTCCATTCATGAAAGCTTGAAGAAATTTGGGGAAGATCATCCTTGTTGTGAAATTCTTAAATTCTCTTGGTTAATTTCAAGGTATGTGAGTTTGATTCATGGATTCCCTTTCATCCATGAAGACTCAAGAACCCTCCTCTTTAAATTATGATTTCAAGTTTTCTTTAAGGTTGGGTTCTTTAAATTTTGAAGTATTTAATTG
>JBCEWC010003622.1:0-29685 GCA_038996855.1 Solanum aculeatissimum
TGCAAGTTGATAACTTGAATTGAAACTCTTGAAGAGTTTTCAAAAGACAATAGATTGTTTGCTTAAAGAAGTTAAAGTGAAGAACTTGCAAAACTCTTTGATCCTAAAGATTCATTTGAGTGACAATATGGTTGATTTGTTCATCGAATCGATTTTTACCAATTACAACTTTCAAGAAGATGGTACACAAGATTGGGATGTGAAGATTCAAGTCTTTGGATTGATGTTCTGATTAGGGGGAGTTAATACGCGATGTACTCTTTTTTCCTCAGAAAGTTTTGTCCCATTGGGTTTTCCTTGTAAGATTTTTAATGAGGCATCCAAAATGAGTATTATTAGATAGGTGTACTCTTTTTCCTTCACTAGAATTTTTGTCCCACTGGATTTTATTTAGTAAGGTTTTAACGAGACACATAATCTAGCAAATAGACATTCAAGGGGGAGTGTTATAAACATATTTATATTGTGGTGAATGTCTACTATTATTTGGTTTCCTTTCAATAGTTAGGAATCCTACTTGGAAACCAAATCAGTTTTTTCCTTATAAGTATAAGGGTTTTTCCTTAAAATATAAGCGTTTCTTTTTTTGTAAAATACATATGAATATAACTGAATATTATTCAAGAGCAATAAGAAATTTTCTCTCTACTTTTCTTCTTCATAATTTATAATTTCATAACAATTTTCAATATTCTCTTGGTTGGTCAAAATATCATGAAAATTGTTTTAACTTTTTTCTTAAAAACACAAACTCTTTAAAAGTGAGAAAAATTATTTCCTCAATCAAAGTAGGAATAACAAGTTATATGTGTACATCATATGCCTTAGCCTCTGTCCTGCCTAAAAAAGTATAAAATTAGACCTTATCATCCTGACGGACAACCTTCTTTCCTGTTTGCACTACTCTTCTACCAACATTACTATTACCTTATCTGTAGTAGCCTCTTTGATTTCCTCCTTGCAGACCTTATGGATGCCCTCTATCATTATTACCTCAGCTTGTAGGCACCACGGACCTAGTCTGCTGCTAGATAGAGTTAGTCATATAGGGGTGGGGACACTCTCTCCGCATATGTCTATACTCTCTACAATTAAAGCAATTGTGATCAAGAAAAGGTTGAGTACTTGGAGTAGAAAAAGCTACCTAACTGTCATGAGTAACAATCAACTGTGAAGTCCCAGAATATCCACTTATAAAAGTAGGCATGGTTGGCTTTACTGGTTAGGCTGCAATGGTTGGCTTGCTTGAACTATAAGAATAAAAACCTTAAAAATTATCTAAACTCTTCGGCCTTTTAGCTAAATTCATGGCCTATCCTTGTTTCCTTACTCCCTCAACCTTCTTGAAAAAATTAGTCACCTCATGAAACTCTTCCCTACAACAATTATATAAACATAAAAAACCTGAAACCAAAAATGCAAACCTTTAACAAACAAATGAATCCTCTCATATTTTATTGTCGCCAACTAGGTGGCATATATGAAAAAGCATGAAAATTAGACGCATACGCTACTTTAGTCATGCTACTCTATCAAGCGTCATGAACTATTTTCTTATAATCCCTCAAAGTATGGGGCACATACTTGTCCAAAAATAGTGCATGAAATTGGGTCCAAATAAGTGGTGGCAAGACAGGCGATCAACACTCCACAAAAGCTCTCTACCACTGCTTGGCCTCTCTCTATAGTTGAAAAGTTACAAACTCTATGCTATGCTAGTGCACAATACCTAACTTATGTAGCCTCTCATAATAGTTCAGAATAAATTCATAAGCATCATCACTTTTTGTACCTTGAAACACTAGCAACTTCTACTTCAGAAACTTTGTCAATATCTCATGCTCCATACTGGTCATCACTGGGCCTACAAGGATGCAAAAGAATGCATTATCATCAAAAGTCCACCCCACAATAGGGGTTATAGCTGTGACGGGGTGAGTAATCGGAGCTTAAGCAACAAGCACTATAGGAATGGCTCTAGAACCAATCAACCCACTCAAAAAAGTCAGTATTTATCTTGTAATAGTTGGGCCTAAGAGAGGAAGTCCTGTTGCCTCAATCTGAGCATTTTCTTCTACCTCCACATTTTATCTATTTCAACTTCCACATTCTCCTCTAGCTACACCGAGGTGTAGGTTGGACCTCTCTAATTGGCACATCATTATCTTAGGCCACACCCTTGGCAAGTGCTACCTTTTCTCTACCTTGGCCTCTTCCTCTCTCCTTCGAACCCTGTCCCTTACAGAGTGCTCCTCCGCAGGCTCATGGGTATAAGTTGCAGGTCTAACACTGTTATAGTGCACATTAACTATCTATAATACAAGAGTGAAAAATGTTAGATACCAATTTGAATCGCCAAATATCAATTGGAATCAAGTCATAACGTAAAAGAAAAGAGAAAATAAATATAAAAGAGATTTCCTAATGTCCTGTAGCTTCTCAAAGGAAAGTATAGATGTCTCTGTACCATTCTTGTAATGACCTAGTTGGTCATTTTTGGTCTTATCTGTAAAAATTAATGTTTTACCCTTTCATAAGTAGCTTTGGACTTATTTTAAACTATTTGAGTGATTGAAACTGAAATCTAGAGTTTTAAAATAGTAAATATGAGTTTTGACACTTTTTGAAAGCTTAAATTATTAAAAAAGTGAGTTTTTATATCATTTTGATTTTCTGGTGTTGGATCGGGGATTCATTGATTTCATTAGTTTCAAAATATTTAAACTGAACAACAGAAAGTTGTAGAACTGAATTTGGAGTTAAAATGAAGTTTTTAGGCCCAAAGTTATGAATTTAGTTATTTTTGGGACCAAATTTGACTTTGGTCAACATTTGGGCTTCAAAGGTTTGGATAAGAATTCCAACAGTTCTAGTAGTTTCGGATGGTGAAACTAACTGTAGAAATGATCTTGGAATAATCTTTGGAGTTGCCAAGGGAATTTTAGTATTTTGAGTTCTAAATTAGTCTTGTCGAGTTGGATTGATAAATGTAGCGAGGAGACTTGAAATCAATTTTTGATGATTCTATTGAGTTTGGATCACTATTTCTGGTATGGGTACATATAGAGTTTGTATAATTCTGAGTTCGGATAAGTTTCAGGGGTCCCTTCCGAGTAGGGAATTGGACTTGATATTGCTTGTTTTTGCTATTATTTGGTGCAGGCACATACTTCTTCGTGGAGGTCTGGATGTTGCTGAGCTCCGCATTCGTGGACTAAGTCCTGCGTTTGCAGAGTATTGGAGTATGTCAATGACCCCCTCCCTTTTGTTCGCGGGTTAGTCTCCGCCATCACGGATGTCTTTTGACCCTTCTCCTCCATGTTTGTGGGACCCCACTCATAATCGCAGAGAGCGTTTTACCCCTAAATAGTTTTAAACCCATGAAATACCATTTCCATCCATTTTCATGAACTTGGAGCTTTTGAGGCGATTTTTAGAAGAGAAATTCAAAGATTTAACTTGGGTAAGTGTTCTCAACACTATTTGGATCATTTTCTATGAGTTTTATCTTGAATTTCATGATATTGAATGTCCAAAATTAGGAATTTTTAGACCATGACTTCTTAACTTTGAAGATTGATTTCTCACTCGATTGGAACTAGATTTTGGTGGAATTTTCTCCCCTGAACTCTATTTTCGTGTAGAACTTGATTTTAAAGTCAATTTGTAGATTTGGGAACTTCAATTTTTAGCCCTAAAATTGATCATTTTGCTCCTAAGTCAAAACTATAACAATATTGGTATCAAAATGCTCCTCTTGATGTGCATTACCTGATTTTCATAGTGATTAATTGATTTGAGAATCGTTTAGAGGCTTGAGTTGATTGAAAGCTTGTCCGAGTACAGTATTGGCATTTAGGTAGGTTCGGTTAACCTTTATAGGACTGGATTTGAGTTATTGAGTATGTCATGTGGTAATTGAATATATAGATTGATTCATGAGTAAATGGCTTATTTATTAATATTTTTATAGAAATGTGGATCCAGTTATGCCAAAATTTGAGTAGATTGTGATCTTAATGATAAATTAAATTTAATACTTGAGATTTGAGATACTTTGGTCATTACCATGATAATGTGAGACTTGTTATACCCTTGAAAGGGATTTGTGGAAACTTGGTGTTCTTCATGACATATTATGGGATTTAAAAACATATTTTGTGACTTGCAGAGTCTAGATTTGCCAGGAATTGATCATTCATGAGAAAGGGATGTTAATATGGTTTATTGATGGACTTGTGGTACTAGTTGATGGTCTTGATCTAGCCTTTGTGATGCTATGGATGTTGCCCCTTTTATCATTACTTATGATCCATCTTCTATCTTGCTATATTGTTGCCTTTGTGATGCTATGGATGTTGCCCCTTTTATCATTACTTATGAGCCATCTTCTATATTTCTATATTGTTGCATTGGTATGCACATAACTTACTCTATTGTTGCATTGGTATGCACATATCTTACTCTATTATTACATTGGTATGTACATATCTTACTCTATTATTGGATTGGTATGTACATATCGTACTCTACTATTGCATTGGTATGCACATATCTTACCCTATTGTTGCATTGGTATGGACATATCTTACTCTATTATTGCATTGGTATGTACGTATCTTACCCTATTGTTGCATTGGTATGCACATATCTTACCCTATTATGGAATTGGTATGCAAACACCATACTTATATATGTTGGCATTAGCATGCACACATCATATATTATACTTGTACTATCTGAGGCTTGTGATACCTTGACTTATTTGAGTATATGGTTTGTGACGTCCTCGGGTTCTATCTGATAGCTTTGGCTCGATAGATGTGTACATTGGCCCTACGATGGTCGTGATTCTACCTCATTCATGGCCTGTGATTCCATTGCATCCATACACTTCTTATGTATTATATCATTGTCTATTGCTATATTTATCATTATCTTCGGTTATGTTATTATGTATTAATCTTGTGATGCAGGTGTTAGAATTCTTCGTTATTACATACTTGTTTGATTTCTCTTACCCAGTCTGCTGAACCTACTGGGTACATTTTAGTGTACTCACCCCTACTATGTTTCATCTCTACAAATCATACACAGGGTTTAGGATAGGGTAGTTGATCATTCTGTCGGAATATTATAGAGATCATCCAGATCTTTACGGTGAGGCTCAGACTTTGAGTCATCGTGGATCTTTGGATCATCTTTTATTTCTTTTTCTATAAAACTATGCATCAGATATTATGAGACAACCTTGTATTTTCTTGAGATAGATGTATTTTTCTCTTCAATACTGAATTTAGATGCTCTCGTACTCATAACTCTAGGTTTTGGGGATATTTGATATTATGTTGTGTTGACTTCCGCTTTATTACATTCTTCTTTAGTTATGACCCATTTTAGGTCGTGAAAACTTTGGTATTAGAGCTCTAGGTTCGTTGGACTTGTGAGTCAAGAGCAAGGTATCTAGTAGAGTCTCATGGATTGATATGTAGACGTCCACATCCATGTCTAGGAGGCTGAGGTTAGCTTCTTCATGGACTGCATATGAGCCAGAGGGGCCTATATATCCTATTCCTCCACCCTCAGCTCTAGCCTCTACACCCTCAATTGAGGAATTGTTATTGAGATTATCTGATAGATTAGAGGGAGCTCCTCCAGTTCAGCTATAGTTGAGATACTGGTTTCTGCAGCATCGATTGATCTTGTTATAGCCCCAGCAAGGCCAGCTATGGTGCATGTTAGTATTTCTCCAGCCCTAGCAGATCCTCTTGTGATAGTTATGACTCTACTTTAGACACCTTAGTCAGGTGCAGGTGCATAGTTTCAAAGTTTAGCAATTGCTCCATCCATCGCACCACCCTTGTTTATGGTACCATTATTTTCTTCTAGCCCATCTATGTCCTCAGCTGAGTAGAAGAGTTTTGAGAGGTTTGTTCGACTAGCTCCTTCGATCTTTGACGGTACCCCAGGTGATAGAGCATATGATTTCTTATCAGAGTGTTAAGATCGATTATGTAATTTGGCCATCTTGGAGTAACATAGAGTTGCTTATACTACTTATTAGCTTACCGACCTTGGTTCATCGACCTATTGAGTCTCTAGTTATGACTTGGGATCCGTTTACAATGATATTTTTGGGGAGGTTCATGTCATATAATATTCAGGAGAGTCATCGTGATAAGTTTGATAGGATTCTGCAGGGCTCTATATTAGTTTCAGACTATGAGGCTAGCTTTCATACTTTGTCCAGATATGCTCTATCCAGTATTCCTACTGAGTTCGACCAAATTCGATGGTTTGCCAAGGGATTGGCAGATTACCTTTAGGAGGCTACAACATTTTTGGTTTTGGCTAGAGGTACTTTTCAGAGTGTTATGGATCATGCTCATATGATAAAGTGCATTCGACAAGATAGAAAGGATGGCGAGAAGAGGCCCTATTGACATAGACAGTTTAGTGGACATCCGCCATGGGATCAGGAGTTTTAGAGGCAGGGCTATTAGGTCCAAGCAGTTCAGGCAGCTCTTCCAGCATCTGAGAGTGTTGATAGATCTAGACCTGCACAGGTAGGTAGCACACCTAGGTGTAGTGGCTTTACAGGGCAATCATCTCAAAGGCAAGAGAATATATCTTGTTACCATTGTGAGGAGATTGGACATTTGGCTCATCGATGTCCTCACCGTATACTTTCTACCAAGGTTTCACGGTCCCAACAAGCTCGTCCAACCTTAGCACCAACAACCAAAGATACCTCTCAAGGCATGAGGGGATGTACCAGAGGAGGACGTGGCACATTGAGAGGTGGAGCCCATAGCCTAGCGGTGGTCGGGGAGTTTTTTATGTTGTTTTGGATAGAGCCGAGGTAGAGTCTTTTGAAGCAGTTATCACAGGTATGGTTTCGGGGTGCCACCATTCAACTTCAGTTTTATTTGATCCATGCTCTACTTATTCTTATGTTTCGGCTTATTTTGCTTTGGATATTGATATTTTATGTGAGCCGCTCACTGAGCCTATATATGT
This sequence comes from Solanum aculeatissimum, assembly GCA_038996855.1. NCBI lineage: Eukaryota > Viridiplantae > Streptophyta > Magnoliopsida > Solanales > Solanaceae > Solanum > Solanum aculeatissimum. The sequence continues at coordinate 7,021 of JBCEWC010003622.1, forward strand.
TTCCACCCCAGTAGGTGAATCTTTAGTGGTGAATCAAGTGTACCGAGGGGGTGTTGTGACCTTTATAGGGAGAGATACTATTGCTGACTTAATATTATTAGATATGGTGGACTTTGATGTGATATTGGGTATGGACTAATTATCACCTTGCTATGTTGTTCTTGATTGCCATGTAAAGATAGTGACTTTATCTTATCCAGAGTTACCGCAGTTGGAGTGGAAAGGAGCACCTAGCTCTTATCCTAGGGGAGTTATTTCTTACTGCATTGTTGTCAGATGCTAGAGAAGGGATGCTTAGCTTACTTGGCTCATGTTCGAGTTGTCACTTGGGAGTCTTCATCTTTGGAGGACACCAGGGTTTCTAGAGAGTTTATGGATGTCTTCTCTACTGATTTTCCAAGTTTTCCTCCTTATCTTGATATAGATTTTGCTATTGATGTGGAGCTGGGCACCAATCCCATATCTATCCCTCCTTATCAAATGGCTCCGACTAAATTAAAGAAGTTAAAGGAGCAATTGGAAGATTTGTTGAAAAAGGGATTTATTCGTCCAAGTGTGTCTCCTTAGGGTGCTCCTGTTTTGTTTGTTAAGACAAAATATGGTATTATGCGTATGTGTATTGATTATCATCAGCTTAACAAAGTGAGCATCAAGAATAAATATTCCTTGACTCGCATTGATGATCTTTTTGACTAATTACAGGGTGCCTCAGTATTCTCTAATATTGATTTGAGGTATGGCTATCATCGGTTAAAATTTTAGGAGTTTGATATCCCGAAGATAGCTTTTAGGACCCGTTATGGGTATTATGAGTTTTTGGTTATAGCTTTCGAGTTAACGAATGCCCTTGCTGCTTTTATGGAGCAGATGAATCGAATGTTCAAGTCCTATTTGGACATCTTTGTGATTATGTTCATAAATGATATCTCAGTTTATTCTAAGAGCGAGGCCGATCATGTTCAGCACTTGAGGATCGTACTTCAGAGATTGAGGGATGAGAAATTGTATGCCAAGTTCTCAAAATGTGAGTTTTGACTTGATTCAGTTGCATTTCTTGGACATGTTGTATCAAAAGAGGGTATAATGGTTAATCCAGCCAAAATAGCAGTCATGTGTGAGTGGGTTAGGCCTACTTCTATTACTGATATTTAGGGTTTCATTAGTTTGGCAGGGTATTATCGATGGTTTATTTAGGGTTGTTCCTTTATTGCAGCCCCGTTGACTAGATTGACATAGAAGGTTATGGCATTTCAGTGGTCGGATGAGTGTGAGGTGAGCTTTCAAAAACTCAAGGATTTATTGACTTCGGCATCTATTCTTGCTTTACCTAAATAGGGAGTACCATTTGTGGTCTATTGGGATGCCTCTGGTGTGGGTTTGGATGGTGTATTGATGCAAAGAGGGAAGGTGATAGCTTATTCTTCTAGACAGTTGAAAGTGCATGAAAGAAACCACCCTACCCATGACTTAGAGTTAGTTGTGGTGGTGTTTATGTTGAAGTAGTGGTGACATTATATCTATGGGGTGCATTGTGAGTTCTTCACCAGAGTCTCAAATATATCTTTTCTCAGCCAGACTTGAATATGAGACAACATAGATGGTTGGAGTTGCTTAAGGACTATGATATCTCTATTCTGTATCACCTTGGAAAGGCAAATATTTTGGTAGATGCTTTAAGCCAAAAGGCTACTAGTATGGTGAGTTTGGCATTCTTGAGGGCTGAGGAGAGGAACCTAGCCTTGAAGGTTCAATCGCTTGCTAGAAAGATGGTTCGATTGGATATTTCTCCTCCCCATAGTATTTTGGATTTTATTGAGGCTAGATTTTCCTTGTTTGATCAGATATGTACTCATTGATGTGCTGCCAAAATGCAACCCTTCTAATGCCTAAAGCTTAGAATTTTGCGTGTTCTCGAAGCAATGTTAGTAGATTTGATGCGTTTTTGTGTTTCTTCTGCAGGATTTCAATGTTGACATAGTTTTTGCGCAAAGTATGTTGAAGTAGTAGTTTTTGGTGAACCACAGAACCCTTCACGGGTCATGGAATAGTTCATGAGTAATAAATGAGGTGTCGTAGCAATTTCCAGTGAAGGGTGAATTTTCTAAATTTGACTCTACAAGCATGCAGACGAGTCATTGATCAATTCACGAGTTGTAGAGTATAGTCATGCCCTGAGGATCAGAAAATGGAGAAGTTCTGAAATTCCATCAGATGAAACCCTTCAAGGGACGTAGAATGTTACATGGCCCATGGAAAGAACTCGTAGAAAATATCTCCAGATTTAAGTTGATGACCACGAAACCCTGACACACAAGCCATGGATTGGAGTACGAGTCGTGAACCTGTCCTTGGAGTGTGTCGACACAGTTTTTCTATGTCATTTTGGTTTTATATTTTAGACATTATAAATAGTTTTTTAGGTTATTTTTCATTAAGTTTCCAGAGAGTTCGTACCAGTTCATAGTTTTTAGTAGTTTTAGAAAGAAAAAAATAACTTTTGGTGTTCTTGATTCGTATTTTGATTTCTATTTGAAGATCTGGATTTCTTGTTCATCAATTCCTTTGTGTAATTTCTAAATTAAGTTATTATACTTCATTATTCTTGCATCTACACTGATCATGAGTAGCTAAATTCACAACTAGGGTTGTGGGAATCATGAAAAACTAATGAGGTAAAATCGGATATCTTATAATTCTTGGAAGGTGTGTAAGGATGTATTAGTTATTCCTCTTCACTTTAACTAATTTTTAATGGAAGGCCTATGTTAGAACCCTCCTAGTGTTACTTGTCGTATCAAGGAGGTAATGAATAGGAAAAGAGGATAATTAATAGCATTTGATTAGGGAACACATCACCCTAGTTAGTTCTTCTATTGGTTACACATCACTTGCATTAGTTTAGTTGTCTTTGTTAGTTTTAATTTTCAAACCCCACCCCTCCATTATTTCTTGGGAGATAAGTAGGTTAATCACCCCACTTTACAGTTAAACTCTTCTGGGTCTACCATATTTCCTAAGGGAAAGACCCTAACCTTGGTTAGGTTATTTACTTGAAAGTGGTTGTTATACCTAAAAAAGAGGTATGGCTTGAGCAACATCAAGTATTTCGGCATCATTGCCAGAGAATATGGCTAGACTTGTTTAGTTCAAATAATTTGAGGATTAATCCTTATTTCCCTAATTTTACGGTTCTTGTTATTTTTGCTTTGTTTCAGCATCCAAGTGTAATGTATGCACAACACTCGAAGCCGAGGAAATTTCTTGATTTCATTTGACCCAGAGATCCAAAGAACACTAAGGAGGATGGCAAATGATAAGGCGAACAATGTTTCTAGTGATGCAGTGAATGCAGCACTCAATCCGAATGACAACAACCCACCTCTGCTAAATCCACAACCACAGGGTCTGCAAGCTACAACAAATCAATGGAACCAATATCGGCTTGACCCTATGTAAATGGATTTCACGGGAGCTATTGTGTTACCTCTAGTATCGGATGACACTAAGTTCGTCATGTCAAGTGGGTTGTTACAGATGTTGTAGAACTGCGGGTTGTTCGTGGGCCTACCATCAGAGTATCCACATAATCATCTACACAACATTATGTTTGTTTGTAAGAGTATGATGGGAAACCAAAACCTGCCTATGGATGTCATTGGGCTCCGTGTTTTCTCACTCTCTCTTACTGGAAATGTAACATTATCATTATCTGAGCTCCCACAAAGTTTGATCACCAGTCGGGCAGAATTACTGAAGGCCTTTTTAGAAAGGTTTTTACCGATCTCGAAAAAGATGAAGTTGAAGTCAGAGATTAACAACATCAAGCAAATACCTGGTGATTCTATAGGTGCCACATGGGAGAGGTTCAATAAGTGTTAGAGATATGTCCCTGACCACAAGATTGTTGATGAAGCCCTGGTGGAGATCTTCTATAAAGCCCTTGATGAGTATGGCCAAGTAGTCGTTGATAGTATTATGGGAGGCTTATTTATAGATCGTTCGTTCAAAGAGGTTGCTGAGAGACTTGAAAGAGTGTTCAACACAAACTGTGCACGGGGAATGAGGGATAAGTCTACCACAAGGAGCTCATTCTCAGTCAGTTCTAGTCCAGATCAAACATAGGTAAGAGAGGAAACGATGCAAGAACTTGCGCAGATCAATACTAACGTAGAGTTGTTGATGAACCAAAATCTAGAACGAGTAAATGTAGTAGCTCATCAAATCCTATGACCACCTATGTACAAGGAACGATATTATGAGGAGGACACTTATTTTGGTATTGATCAGATGGCGGTTTTTCGGACTAATGCCCAAAGGTCCATTAAGACTTTTGGTGCCAAGGTCAAGGGAATCAAGGTCGAAACTTTGGGAGAGATGGCGCCTTCAAAGACAACAACAGAGGAGGCTATTATGATAGAAATAGGGGACAATATAGAGATGTTAATTGGGTCCGCAGATATGGTATCAAGAATGGTCCATATATTACACCGCACAATCGAGATTCTTACACTGGCACATCTCGCGTAGAGGAGATGATTGATCATCTGCTAGAAAATATTAACACCCATGATGAGACACTAAGGGGGATGAAGTCTGACATCTCCAGCATTAATCAAAAGATTGAGTTTCACTTGTGGCGATCAAGCAGCATGAGCAACAGTTCGGTCAAATGTCAACTCAACTGAACTAGTGCCAGAAAGGTATGTTGCCCAGCAATATAGTGCAAAATCCGAAGAATGAGGAGCAGTGTATGGTAGTCATGATGAACGGTGGAAAGCAGACCATTAATCCTCTGTCAGTAGATGAGGATATGTTCATAAGGAGATTGTCAAGAGCAAGCAGACTGAGACAGGAGAAGTTCATGTAGAGAATGAGGAAAGCGACGCAGTGCCAAAATAGTTTAGACCCATTCTTACACCTTCTCCTCCCTTCCCTCGAGGACTCAAGAAAAAGAAGGAGGAAGGTAAGTTCAAACTCTTTCTCTCCATGTTGAAACAACTCTCGATAAATATCCCATTGATTAAAGCATTGGAGAAGATGCTCGAGTACGCAAAGTTTATGAAGTATCTGGTTACAAAAAAATGTACTATGAGTCAGCAGCTCTCACAAGAGCTTCAACATTGCAGTACGATCTCGACTAGGTCCTTGATGAAAACATAAGAAGATCCTGGAGCATTCACCATTATCTGTACCATAGGTGATGTTGAGTTCGCAAGTACATTGTGTAATCTCGGTGCCAGCATAAACGGATGTCCCTTGTGATCTTCAAGAAACTTGGTCGAGCAGCCCCTACCTCGACGAGCATAAGACTGTTGATGGTTGAACGCATGGTGAAGAAGACTGTGGGAATACAGTAAGACGTCCTCATCAAAGTTGACAAGTTTTTACTCCCTATAAACTTTGTGATCCTAGATTGTGAGGTCAACTTTGAAGTCCCAATCATCTTGAGAAGACCTTTCTTAGCCACTGGGCGAGCCCTGGTGGACATGGAATCGGGCCAACACAAGTTTAGATTGAACAATAAGAAAGTCGTATTTAATATCTGTCAGTCAATGAAGTGGCCAGATGAGCTAAAGATTGAGGTTTTGGCCATTGATGAAGTCTAAGTAATCAGATGGTCCAAGTCATGTCGCGATAATAAATTAGGCATTACTTGGGAGGCAACCCAAGATATTGTGTAATAGTAGTAGTTCTATTTTATTTTTAGTTTTTGGAATTGTAGCTAGTTTGATTTTTGCTTTATGATTGTAATGTGTGGACATTGGACTGGTGACATATAAGGTAACAGTGTGGTTTTGCAGGTTCTGCAAGTGCAAGACCAAGTCAGCCATCTTGGGATGGAAACACAAGAAGGAGTAATTCTACAACCGATTATACGGGTCGCACATCATTGTACGACTTATATACCAGCTTATAGAACATTCCAGTGAGCAAACCTTTGTGCACTACAGTCCACGAGCCAACTTTTCGATCCATAGAACAAACTACGGGCCGTGAATGGGGCTCATGGCTCCAGGTAAGTTTTCCATTATTCTGACTAAGTGTCGAGGGGTTCTACAAAACTATCTTACAAGTCGTACTCCATTATACGTCTCATAAATAGGGTCATAAAACCTGAGCCCCAAACTAGGGTTTCAGGTTTCCTACGAAACCATGATCTATGAGCCATAGAATATTCTACGACCCATACTCAGGATTTCATAGAGTCGGGCCCAGTTCTTATGAATCAACCTGGTCAGCATATAAATTCAAGAAAAACAAAATTTGACTCCACATCTCACATAAATTCCAAAATTACCCCAATCCCTTATGCCCCCAAGTCGGTCCGACCACTTTTTTGGAAAACTCACCTATTTCTGGCCACTTTTTTAATGAACCCAAAGCTAGGGTTTTTTTGCCTCCATTTCAACTCCTCCATCAACTCCACTCATTTTCACATTGGTTTCAGTAAGTTTCTGATTCTACAACCCTAAATTATCAAATTTAATGTTGATTTTGGTTGGCACATGATGGGTAGGGTGATCATGATATGTGTTGGCTTTGTTTAAGTTTAAAATTCGATGATCATTCATTAATTTGATATTCTTGCCTATGTTTAGAATTGAACTTGGTAGCTACAAAATGTTAACATGAATTACATGTAATGTTGATTGATAATGTTAACATGAATTACATGTAATTGTGTATCAAAATAGGGTCGAATTGTTAAGACTACATGTTAAATCGTTTTTGATGGGGCTATTTCTGAATAATTACATTTGGGAGTTGGGTCCTATGAATGAAATTTTGTTGGGGTGTCTGCATTCTTACTTTGATGCTAATAAAGTAATGAAAAAGGTCAATATAGGACTCGTGTGATGAACCTAGAAAAGTTGGAGTCTAGAAGTTCAATTCATGAGGGTTTTCTATGGCTCGTGGATCAATCCACGAGCCATATTTAGCCCTCATAGGAAATTCCAAAAACTAAAATTTTTGGGATATCATCAGACGAGACCTTCAATGAGTCGTAGATTGTTCCACGACTCGTCGATAGGTCTCGTAAAGGCATGCCTGTTTGAAACATTATTTGTAGTCTCATCTACGACTCAGTTCAAGACTTGTAAAGTCTTATATGAGTCATACCCAGCCTCATAGATGAAATTCTAGTAGCTTAAATATTTGGATATGAATTCTACGAGAGACCTTTACGGCTCGTAGATTACTCTACAGCTCATAAAAGGGCACTCGTAGACCCCTGTTTGCCCAGTCCTGTCATGATTTTTGCCATCATTTTTCATAGGACTAATCAGTGTGTTGAATGTGTGTTTTGAAAGTACAATGGCACCCCGACAAAGAAGAGATGAGATTAAAGCCATGAGGGATCGCCTGCAGAATGAGCCTATAGACTTTGAGGCCGCTCCCGAGACTAGTGGCTCAGTAGAGAAGCTTGGCATCTATCCAAATTTGGATGTCGAGCCACAATAGACATGAGCCACCACCAGACAGGCCCAGACACAGGAGAACATTATTCGCCTTCCCCAGTCTGATGAAAGAGGTGATAGGGCCAGCAGCTCAGAACAGATAACCTCTTCTGAGAGAGGGTCTGGGTTTGGATCTTAGGAGAGGTCATACTACACTTTTTCTTTGGCCCCTCGAGAACCAGCCTTACCACGAGATGCACGATCTAGCTGGTAGTGTATCGAGGGCATGCAGGCCATCTATGCTGAGGATATTCAGAAGACCAAGAGAGGTTGTCTAGCTCATTCCATCTTTGAGGACCAACGAGTCATCTGCTTAGCTGGTCTTTTTGGATGATCAGCCATACTGGGACTAAGAAATGATTTGGACTACCATGGGGGACAGCAGTGGCCATCTATTGTAGTCTCGGTCTATAGTTTAAGACTCTATTCCTTATAACTGGACTAGCTAGTATCCCAGAACTCAAGGACACTATGGTCAATACGGGCTCTGGTGGTTGCAAAAGTCGTCAAGGAGGTACTCGCCACTGATGATCAAAGAGTTCTTGGCCTCCTACGCCGCAATGGTACTCAGTATTTTTTCTAAGGGGAAGAAGTCTCTCACCCAGCCCATACTGACTCATGTGATGGTGAAAGGCTAGTAGGTGGATATTTCTGAGACCACCATCTGCTGGATGTTATTTGGGTCTGAGTGTTTAGCCCGCAGATCTACAACAGAGTTTGATAGGATAGTGGGGCAGACCAGATACTTAGGTATTATGAGGGACCCAGATCGATGAGCTAGACTTATGAGATGGGTTGCCGATCAGATCGCAGCAGAGGGACCCGACCCCGTATAGATAGCTATATTAGTAGAGCCTATAGAGAAGACTTCCCTTAGTTTTCCTGCCAAATTTTAGTAGGTGGTTGTTAGATCACGGATCCAGCTGACACTTGCAGATAACACTTTGACATTGGACTGTGAAGTGTTTGTTACCGGCATCTTAGTTGGCTATGATATTGATTGGGCCGAGTTTATCGCCAAGAAGATTCATGAGGCGTCCCTGAAGAGGCCTACAACCATTCCCTTCTCGAGTCACATTACCGGCTATGCTTAGCGGCAGGGGTGGAGATTTTTCACCATATGGATGTGAAGGTAGAGGTTCAGAGGACTTTAGATATTATCTTGATAAAGGCTGAGGGTAACTTGATGCCACTTCAATGGGCACCCGAGCACCTGTTCCTATGCCAGAGATGTTTCGCAAGTGCCACCACCTAAGTTGTCTACCACCACCTCCACTACTACACCTACTATTGAGGGGGCCCATAGGCTAAGACAGATATGGAAAAGGGGTTAATATTCCTAACCCATAAGATAAACCTACTCCATCACCACCTACAAGTATGGCACTCGTGTTTATGGCATTATTACAGGCCCTGGTGCAACGACAGGCCCGCACTGAGTCACAAATGACTCACTTATTACAGCAGTTGAGGCCCTGGGTTTGCCAGGTTATTTATGAGGCAGAGAGCCACATGCAGGCGTTCACGGTTGTAACTATTTAGGACCAACTTAGACCCATGGATTCCCGCATAGATACATTTGAGAGGTAGATCCAGCAGAGCCTTAGCACAGCGAGGCCTATTGACATGATGATCATCTAGACGTAGATTCAACAGCTTCGAGCCCAGATAACTGCAACACTGGCTACGCCAGTTGAGATACCATTGGCTATGCCTATTGAGATAGTGGTATATTTATTCGTTCCAGAGGAGCCACCACTACCTTTCCTCAAGAAAAGGCCCTGCAGGGATGACCCTGATGTTATGGGATTTGAGACGGGGCTGACAGAGGCGCAGAAGCTTGATCTTACCCATTTGAGATTGAGGCAGGATGAGAAGATATGGCTAGCTCATGAACTTGAGAGAGTGAGGGGTGTTGGACCCTTAGGATATACTCCTACAATCGAGGAGTCTACCAAGGATGTGGAGGGTGGACATCCTCAGACAGAGAGAGGCGTTTAGGTGCTCAGGTATGTTTATTTTGACCCCTGATCTTTATTTTGGTATTTTTTGTGCATTGGGGATAATGCACATCTTTGTTTATGGAGTGTAGGTAGTTATAGGACTCAGTGAAGTCTGAGTAACCTTGGCCTATAACTATTCTATTTTTTTATTCCAAAGGGTTTTTTTGCATGTGTTCTTTTTCCCTACGGATATTTACTTTCTGTTGAACCGATATGTTTAGGTAGTATTAGTAGCATATAGTACTAATTCCAATGGTATATGTTTGTTTTTGATTGATAAAATGATACCCACCAAAAATTTTGATTAGTTAATCTTGATAGCAATCATGCATCATTAATTATTTGACAGTGCTTGTTCTGATAAGTTAGGCATAGTTGTGATAAAATGCATGATCTGAATAGTCTATGTTGACATGTAAGTAATGCTATGAGTGAGTAAGCTTCAATTGCATGATTCATATAATTTATTTCAATTTAGAACTTGCCCTGTTACTCTGACTTAGACCGTAGATGAGTTGGTTAGGAAAGGAACTTAGGCCATTGTTCTTAATAGTCCACTTAGCCTAAATAACCAACAAAATATGCTATATATCCCTTGATCCCCGTGTTTGAGCCTGACATAAACCTCTTTCTTCGTAAATACCCAAGTAACCTTGTCTTGATAAATGATAAGTCCTAAAATTGGACATGGTCCTTCCTTGAACATTTTACACCTTAACTAAAGCAAAAAACTTAAGTTAAGGGTGGCTACCAAAAGGGGCCCTGGTTCCGAGGATGGATATTGTGCACCTCAACTTAGGCCAAAAGTCTAAGTTGAGGGTGACTGGTGATAGAAAATCATGAGATGAGGGGAAAACTAGTGATATAGAAAAAAGGAAGAAAATATGCTAAAGGGTGCAAGAATAATGAAAAGATGTGTCTAATCAGTGTGCTAAGAAGAAAAAGACTTTGAAAAATAAAGGCATTGTGCAAACAAAAGTGAGAATAAAGCACCCTAAAAGGCTTAAAAAGAGAAGAAAAGGGGGGAATGAGAAAAAGGATAGGTTAGTAGGGAAAAAGTGTAGAAAACGCAGTGTCAAGGAGGGCTATTAGTCACGATATTCCTAAAATATCACACCAAATTCCCCTGAGCCTACGTTACAAGCCTAGAAAGTCCTAAAGTGATCCTAATCCAACAAGTCAAAGGTATTAGTCCTGAGTATAGGGGAAATCCTAAGGAATGGCACTTCTTTTTGTGAGGGTGGTTGCATTGTATTGTTGATATTTGACTAATTCAGTGATTGTTGCTTATTTATAGTTGCATAACTGATCATAGTTGCACTATTAGATATATTGGTCTGTATTGGTTTTCCTAATAACTATCGGATATGCATTTGAAAGTAGTGAGGGTATCTATGCTTGATTTGGTGAAATCTGTGCCAATAGGGTGAGGTCTGTGTGTCTCTGTACTGCTTATTTAGATTGAGTTTGTCACTTGAGGACAAGCAATAATTTTAAGTTGAGGGTGTTGATGTGTTACCGAAATACAACACTTTTGCTGCTTAAAACTTAGAATTTTGTGTGTTCTCAAAGCGATGTTGGTAGATTTGATGTGTTTTTGTATTTGTTTTATAGGATTTCAATATTGGCATATTTTTTAGGCAAAGTATGTTGAAACAACAGTTTTTGGTGAACTGTGGAACCCTTCACGGGTGGTGAAATAGTTCACGAGCCATAGATGGTGTGTCGTAGCAATTTCCAGTGAAGGGTGAATTTTTTGAATGTGACTCTATGAGTATGCAGATGAGTCGTAGAGTACAGGCATGCCCTGAGGATCAGAACTAGTCTTGTAAGGTTGTGGAAATCCACAACTAGGATTGTGGAAATCATGAAGAACTAACAAGGTAAAATTGGATATCTTGTAATTCTAGGAAGGTATGTAAGGATGTGTTAGTTATTCCTCTTCACTTTAACAATTTTTTAACAAAAGGCCTATGTTAGAACCCACCTAGAGTTACTTGTCGGATCAAGGAGGTAATGAATAGGAAAAGAGGATAATTAATAGCATTCGATTGAGATGTTTTCATCTAATCAATCAAACTTGATCAAGGGGAGGTTGTAATGGGATAAAAAGGTAAGTCTTAGTAATGTCACATTATGGGGATGGATCAAGTTCCGTGATGAAATTTACCTATACGTTGGATCAAAGGTTTAGGTAAACTTAACTTATTTTCCTATATCTACACATGGAAAAAGATTACAATTATTCAATAATACCGAGTAAGGGAATCTTGGGGAACACATCACCCTAGTTAGCTTTTCTATTGGTTACACATCACTTGCATTAGTTTAGTTTTCTTTGTTAGTTTTAATTTGCAACCCCCCTCCCACTCTTTTCTTGGGAGATAAGTAGGTTAATCACCCCACTTTATAATTGAACTATTCTAGAGTCTACCATATTCTCTAAGGGATCAACCCTAACCTTGGTTAGGTTATTTACTTGATAGAGATTGTTTTACCTAAAAAAATAGATGTGGCTTGAGCGATATCACTCATCAGTTTGAGGAGCCCAAGTTATGCTTGATTCGTAACAAAGTGTTAAGAGGTGAGGCCAAGACAACAACTATTGATTATGTGGGTGTTTTGAGGATAAATGGTAGAGTTTGTGTACCCGAAATGGGAGATTGAGTGAGACTGATTCTTGATAAGGCCTATTATTCTAGGTATTCCATCCAACCAGGCGTATCTAAGATGTACCATGACCTAAAATAGCATTATTGGTGATTTAGGATGAGAAGGGACATAGTTGAATTTGTGGCAAAGTTTTTGAATTGCCAACATGTCAAGTATGAACACCAAAAGATCGGTGGATTGATACAAAAGATACCCATTCCTGAGTGTAAGTGGGAAAGAGTGACTATGGACTTTGTAAAAAGTTTTCCCATGGCTTTGGGCAAGTTTGATTCAGTTTAGGTAGTAGTTGATCATTTGACCAAGTCAGCTCACTTTTTACCGGTGAACACTAGCTATAGTGCAGAGCAGTTGGCTAGGTTGTATATCTAGGAGATAGTCAGATTGCATGGTGTGTCAGTGTCTATAGTACCAGACAGAGGATCTATGTTCACCTCTCATTTTTGTGGGCTCTACAGCGTGGTTTGGGTACTAGAGTGGATTTGAGTTCAGCTTTCCATCCCCAGACAGATGGTCAGTCCGAGTGCACTATTCAGGTGTTGAAGGATATGTTACAGTCTTATGTGATTGATTTTGGTGCCTGATGGGATCAGCACCTACCTTTGGCATAGTTTGCATATAATAATAGTTACCATTCTAGCATCCAGATGGCTCCATTTGAGGTCTTGTATGGACGAAGGTATAGATCACCCATGGTATGGTTTGACCCAGGTTCTGATGATGTATTGAGTGTGGACCTACTTTTAGATGCCATGGATTGGGTTCATCTGATTCAGGGTAGGCTTTTGACAGCTCGGAGCTGCAGGAAGAGCTATGTTGACCAGAGGGCTAGACCTCTGGAGTTCTTTGTTGGTGACAGTGTTTGGCTAAAGATTTCACCCATGAAGGGTGTGATAAGATTTGGAAAGAGGGGCAAGCTCAGACCCAGATTTGTTGTCCCATTGGAGATTTTAAGGAGAGTTGGTGAGGTTGTCTATGAGTTGGCATTACCATCGAGATTATCATCTATTCATCCTCTTTTTCATATTTCTATGCTCCGCTAGTATATTCTAGATGAGTCCCATGTGATCTCTTATAATTCTGTTGAGTTGGGTTCAGATTTAACATTTAAGGATGAGCCTATAGCTATTTTGGCCAGGCAGGTCCGGAGATTGAGATCCAAAGATATACCTTCTGTGAAGGTTCAGTGGCGACACCATTTTGTTGATGAGCCTACTTGGGAGTTGGAGTCAGATATGCCAGCCAGATATCCCAGCCTTTTTGAGACTTCAGGTACTCTTTTTTTCTTTATGTCCGAAGACGCACATTATTTTTAGTGGTGAATGATGTAATGACCTGGTAGGTCATTTTTTGCCTTATCAATAAAAATTATTATTTTATCCTTTCGTAAGTTTCTTTGGGCCTATTTAAACTATTTGAATGATTGAAACTGAAATTCAGAGTTTTAAAATGGTAAATATGAGTTTTGGCACTTTTTGGAAGCTTAAGCTATTAAAAATGATTTTTTATACCATTCTGATTTTTAGTGTCGGATTGAGGATCAATCAATTTCATTATTTTAGGAAATGTTGAAACTGAACTACAAAAAGTTGCAGAACTGAATTTGGATTTAAAATGAAGTTTTTAGGCCCAAAGTTGTGAATTTAGTTATTTTTCTGATCAAGTTTGACTTTGGTCAACATTCGAACTTCGGAGGCTCGGATCAGAATTTCAACAATTCCAGTAGTTCCAGATAATGAAACTAATGCTAGAAATAATCTCGAAATAAATTTTGGAGTTGTCGGGGGTAGTTCTAAACTAGTCTTATCGAGTTGGATTGGTAAATGTGGTGAGGAGGCCTTGAAATTGATTTATGATGATACCATTGAGTCTGGATCGTTGTTTTTGGTATGGATACATATAGAGTTTGGGTAATTTTTAGTTCGGATGAGTTTCAGGCTTCCATTCCGAGTAGGGAATTGAACTTGGTATTGTTGGTTTTTGTTGTTATCTGGTGTAGGCACATCTCTTCTCCACTTTCGCGGAGAAGCCTCCCCATTCGTAGAGGTTTGGATGTTGCTGAGCTCTGCATTTGCAGACTAAGTCCCATATTCTCGGAGTATTGGAGTGTGTGAGTGACCCCCCTCCCTTTTGTTCTCTGCGTTCGCGGGTTGGTATCTGCCATCGCGGATGTCTTTTAACCCTTCTCCTTTACGATCGCAGAGAGTTTTTTACACCTGAACAATTTTAAACCCGTGAAATACCCTTTTTAGCCATTTTCATGAACGTGAAGCTTTTAAGGGCGATTTTGAGAAGAGAAATTCAAAGATTTAACTTGGGTAAGTGCTCTAAACATTATTTTGATCATTTTCTATGAGTTTTATCTTGAATTTCATGATTTTGAATGTCCAAAATTGGGAATTTTTAGGTCACGATTTCTTAACTTTGCAGATTGATTTATCACTCAATTGGAACTTGGTTTTAGTGGAATTATTGCCCATGAACTCCATTTTTCGTGTAGAACTCAATTTTAAAGTCAATTTTTAAATTTGAGAAATTCAATTTTTATCCCTATAACCAGAAAGAATTTGGTTCAAATGTAGGATACCTATCCAGAAGTTTTTGCAACTAAATCATAGATGATGGAATCGTCAAAGATTTGGCCTTTTTAAATTTTGTCTGTAACTCACTAGAGGCCCGAGAAATAAAGAGAAGATGTGTACGAACGAGATATCTAGTAACAAGAAGAAGGAAAAGGATTGAATAGAGTAACTCTCGAGCATTTTTTTCCCTAAGCCTAAACCATGCCAATATGGGTATTAAAATGCTCATTTTGATGTGTTGTATCTGATTTTGATAGTGATTGGTCGATTTGAGGATCATTTGAGGCTTGAATTGATTGAAAGTTTGTCCAAGTGTGGTTTCGGCATTGAGGTAGGTTCAGCTAACCTTTCTGGGACTGAATTTGAGTTATTGAGTATGTCATGTGGTAATTGAATGTATAGATTAATTCATGAGTAAATGGCTTGTTATGTTAGTGTTGTGATGGATATGTGGATCCAGTTATGCCAAAATTTGAGTAGATTGTGATCTTAACAATAAATTGAGTTTAATACTTGAGATATAGGATACTTTGGTCATTACCATGATAATGTGAGACTTGTTATACCCTTGAAAGGGATTTGTGGAAACTTGGCGTTATTCATGACATATTATGGAATTTGAAAGTATATTTTGTGACTTGTGGAGTCTAGATTTGTTGGAAATTGATCATTAATGAGAAAGGGATGTTAATATGGCTTATTGATGGACTTGTGGTATTAGTTGATGGTCTTGATCTAGCCTTTGTGATGTTATGACTGTTGTCCCTGTTTATCATTACTTATGAGTCATCTTCTATCTTGCTCTATTGTTGTATTGGTATGCACATAACTTACGCTATTGTTGCATTGGTATGCACATATCTTACTCTATTGTTGCATTGGTATGCATATATCTTACTCTATTATTGGATTGGTATGCACATATCTTACTCTATTGTTGTATTGGTATGCATGTATCTTACCATAATGTTGCATTGGTATGCATATATCTTACTCTTTTGTTGCATTGGTATGCATGTATCTTACCGTATTGTTGTATTGGTATGCACGTATCTTACCCTTTTGTTGCATTGGTATGCACATATCCTACTCTATTTTGACATTGGTATGCACACACCATGCTTATATATGTTGGCATTGTCATTGGCATGCACACATCATATATTGTACTTGTACTATTTGAGGCCTACGATGCCCTGACTTATTTGAATACATAGCCTGCGCCGCCCCCGAGTTCTATTTGATAGCTTTGACTCAATAGATGTGTACATTGGCCCTGCAACGGTCGTGATTCCACCTCATTCATGGCCCGCGACGCCATTACATCCATACACTTCATATGTATTGCATCATTGTCTATTGCTACAGGTGTTAGGATTCTTCATTATTACATACTTATTCGATTTCTCTCACCCAATCGGCTGAGCCTTCTATGTACATTTCAGTGTGCTCACCCCTACTTTGTTTCATCCCTGATGATCGTACACAGGGTTTGGGACAGGGTAGTTGATCATTCTATCAGAGTGTTGTGGATATCACCAGATCTTTACGATGAGGCTCATACTTCGAGTTGTCGTGAATCTTTGGATCATCTTTCATTTCTTTTCTATCAGACTATGTATCAGATATTATGAGATAGCCTTGTATTATTTTTAGATAGATGTAATTTTCTCTTCGGTATTGTATTTAGATGCTTTTATACTCATGACTTGAGGTTTTTAGGATATTTGATGTTATGTTGTGTTGACTTCTGTTTTATTACATTCTTCTTTTATCGTGACTCATTTTGGATAGTGACAATTCCACAAGAATCTACTAGATTCATTTTAGTACAATCAATAAACCAAAGCTCTTATGTCAATTTTGTCATGACCATGACCAGGTCCTAAGTCACACTCACATTAATCCTCCGGTGGGAGAATCGATACTCTAATCCAACTAACCTTACTTTCACAATTTAGAATTACAGCAGCAAGGTTAAATAAGCAAACAGGTTGAGTTTCCATAAACTCAAGCAAAAATTTAAATCAATAATAATAATTTTCAAAAATTGAAAGTTATTGTACCAAAACTTTATCTAAGTGTCTAACATGCGGGAATGCAATCCAAAAACTAAATAAATAAGCGTCTGAGTCCAAAACAATTGGACAAAGATAAGAGAATAATTCATAGTAGTACAAAACATCCTATCTCACCCTTGAATCCTTGAAGTAGTAATCGCATAACTGAGGTCTATTTGAAGCAGCCCGAAAATGGTCTGTACTTAACAAAAAAAAGAGAGCAAGTGCAGTATTAGTACACATAACAATAGTGTATTGATAGGATCATGTTGCTAGTCCAATAAGTGAAATATAAAACAAGCAACTAAAGCATAATAATTCATAGACATAGTGAAAATAATACAACAGTTATAATTTATACTTATAAACCTGTCTCAATTTATCCACTCAAGGCAATTTCAGTCATAGTCCTATCAAGTGACCCAAACCCAAATAATGCATCGGAACATGTCACTTGATCTAACAATATGTCAGAATGTGATACCCGATCCAAGAATGTGTTGGAACATGACATTCGATCTAATAATATGTCAAAACATAATATCCAATCCAATAGTATGTCGAAACATGACACCTAATCCAATAATGTGTCCGAGCATAACACTCGATGCACAAGCACGACTGCAATCGCAATCTTAATCACATCCACAATGAAAGACAAAATTGGTCAATTCAAATAATTGATTTATTGTATGCAATTAGATTATGAGAGGTTGTCGATTAATTTACATCGTCATTTCTTTTTCACATACATGTTAGAAGTATTATGAAATAGTTAACATGCATATATCACACAAATAAGAATATTAAACCATCACCTGCCTCAATTCAAGTCTTGAACTCCATAGAATTGGAGCTTTTCTCTTTTTCAAAGTTCTAGCTCGTTCTTGGTCTATAAACAATCAAGAAAATACATATAATCAACAATAATGACCTAATTTCTCCATATTATAATAAAAATCCTAGTTTTTGGCAATTTTATGATCATCTCCCTTATCTAGGGCTTTTAACTACCATCAATTACAGACCCAAATTTTTTTCCTTAATTCTCTATAGAATATAAGGTCTACGAATCAAAATAAAAGTTAGAAAAATGATTAACTTACCTTTATCAATGAATCAGTGAGAAACTAAAGAGAAATATTCCTAGGTCGTTCTTGGTCTCTCAAGGATGAAGTGGGATAAATAAAAATGAATTTGAAACTTTTCTTAATTAAACCCGCATCTATCCCCGTCATAACAACTACTTATCTTGCCATGGTGAAACCGCTATAGTGAGTTGCACAGAGATAGAAACTTCATAAACTCATATCTCAACTCTCTTTTTACAACACACTCCCAAATCATGATGTTCTAAAACATACCCTTAGTGCCAAGATCAATTTTGAGAGTTCTACTCGTTTGAATTCAGCTCAGTAAAGTCGTGCAGGCTCCTTATCGCCTTGGTTATCCACTCAAAAGATCTAATTTACAATCTAACTGTTCACAAGTTGAAGAAAGCATTATATAGGTTGAAACAAGCCCCTAAAAATTGGTATACTTGTATTGATTTTTATTTTTTTTATTTTTTGGGACATAATTTTCATAGATATTTTTATGAGCATACATTATTCATAAAATTCAATACTAATGGAGACATTTTCATTGTGTACTTATAAATATATGTGGATGATTTTAATGTTTACTCGTAACAATCCCAATAAATTTTTGAGTTTAGGAATGCTATGATTAGCCAATTTGAGATGACTGATTTGACATTAATATCCTATCTTTTTGGCATTGAAGTTTCTCAATTGATTGATGAAATTTTTACATCTCTTTTTAAAAAACATACAAGTGATATTTTGAAGAGATTTAATTTGCACAAAGTCAAATTAATTTTGACCTCTATTGAATAGAAGTTGAAGTTAACTAAAGATAGAATTGGTGACTTTGTTGATACTACATATTTTAGAAAATTAGTAGGGAGTGTAAGATACTTGACTTCTACTAGACCTGACCTGATATTACTTATGTAGTTGAATTAATTAGCAGATTTATGTCAATTGTTGGTTGCATGTTAATATTTTATAAATAAAAATGCTTCAGTTGTTATGTTATTATGTTGTTGATCTTTGTGCATATAGTAGTGGTCATTACTTCAATATTAAAGTATAAAGGCTGACCTTTTGGGCATTACTCTAATTTGGAGTTACTGCTTATATACTTGACAGTTATGCCTGTTGGGTTTTAGCATGTTGGGGGCATTTGTTGCCCTCACCATCATTTTCCTCTTTATTCCTCCATTACACTTTGTAACAAATGTAACCTCTAGACCATTTATCTTCTCTATTAGCTATCTCATTATTTACCTATTCATTGCATAAAAGACTTCCACAACTATAAATAGTGGTGGTGTCCATTTATTTTGGGTATACCATCTTCTAAAAAGGATAAATAAATCTTATAATGAATTCAATTCCCAATTATCATTTTCGAATTATGTAATTAAGGGACTCTTATTTTTTATGATATTTTTAACCTTAGAGCATATATTAACTCACATTTCCTTTTCGATCGTTTCAATTATAATTATAATTCATTTGATAACCCTTTTAGTCGATGAAATTGTAAAACTATAAGAGAAAAATTAGAGTGCATAAAGTTTGTCATAGAGAGTTCTTATTGGTTGAAGGGAGGTGTTCTTTTTGTGGAACTTGAGACTCAACTCTTGTCCAGAGTTTGTAGAGTTACACATTTGTGTTTAGGCTGTTGTATCCTGGATGGGACAAGTGAAGAGGAATACCGTTGGACCGATGAAAATATTTATCGCAATGGGCTTGAATCTCCTTAAAGAGAGCGAGATATTTGCGCCTCAGCCTGGAGAACTTTTATTTTCTTCATTTCAATTTTCAATTGTTAATTGTAATTTTTATAATTTCACCAATAATTTTTAGGAGATTCATATGGCTACAATTGAAAAATCTACGGGTGTCAAGATGGGAGATCTTAGCAAGTCATTTCGGTTCAACGATAATCACTTCAAGAGGTGGAAGGGTAAAGTACTTTTATACTTGAGTCTTCTTAATGTTTCGTATGTGTTAATTGAGAAGAATCCGAATAAAGTTGACATCCTCTCCATGGATAATGATGAACTAATTTCTCATCAAGAGAAAGTAGAAAAATACAATGATGATTCCTACTAGTGCTGGTATTATATTCTTAATTATCTATCTGATAATGTTTTATGATTATTATGATAGAACTTACTCTAGTGCCAAGAAAATTTGGAAAGCATTGCAGAGTAAGTATAATACCGAAGAAGCTTGAGCAAAAAAATATGTTTCTAGTCGACTTTTTATTTTCAAATGATGGATAACAAATCAGTGGTAGATCAAGCTCAAGCATTCATCATGATTGTTGGAGAGCTTAGACTCAAGGAGGTCAAAATTAGGAATAACCTTATTATTTGTGGCATAGTTGATAAACTTCCACCGTCTTGGAAGGAATTTCAAAAAACTATGTGCCACAAACAAAAGGAAACCTCTCTTGAGACGTTGATAATAAAAATTCGCATGGAGGAGGAGACAAGGGTCCAAGATGCACTTTTACAATTAGAAGAGATCAACACCACATAGAAGGTAAATTTAGTTACTTCGAATAATGCTACTCCTAAATCTAATAAAAATACCTCTATGAAGCCTAAGAAGAAAATTTTCAAGAAAAAGAATGGTAGACCTCCCAAGAAAAATAATGGTGAAAATAATCAACCACAAAATCAACAAGTTCAAGATAAGGGACCATGCTATGTCTGTGACAAGAGTGAGCATATTACTCGATTTTACAAATATCGAAAACGTGGTCCTACACCTCAGGCAAATGCTACCAAAGAGCCTTTTGTGATGGTGATTAGAGACATATTTATGGTTGAGAATGTTGATGGATGGTGGGATGATTCTGTTGCAAACCATCATGTCTATTATGACAAAGACTAGTTTAAAAATATACTCCTTTTTAGGAGCCCAAAATCATCATGCTTGGTGATTCTCACACGAATCAAGTTCTTGGAATGGGAGATGTCGAATTGTGTTTTACCTCTGGAAGGGTGTTAACTTTGAAATATATACTTTTTACTCCTTTCATGAGGAAAATTTTGATGTCTAGTTTTCTTCTTAATAAAGTAGCTTTCAAACAGATTATTGAATCTAATCAAATGTAATTGTGAAAAAAAAGTATTTTTGTGGGAAAAGGGTATACTTGTGATGGGATATTTAAACTAAATGTTGAAATGAATAAAGTTTTTACTTCTGTTTATATGTTTCCTTCTACTAATTTTTGACATGCTCGTTTGTGTCATATAAATGATCGATATGTTGGAATCGTGAGTAGTTTAGGATTAATCTCAATGGTTAAAAAGGATTTTGAAAAGTGTGAGGCTTGTAGTAAAGCGAAGATCACTAAAAGGTCTCATTTTCAAGTTGAAAGAAAAACTGATTTATTAGAAATAGTTCACACTGATATTTGTGAACTTGGAGGAATAACTCGTGGAAGAAATAGATATTTTATCACTTTCATTGACGATTTTTCTAATTTTACATATGTTTACTTCATGAAAAATAAAAGTGATGTTTTTTAATATTTTAAAGTTTATCTCCATGAGGTTGAAAATTAGTTTGGAAGAAAAATAAAAAAATTAGAAGTGATAGAGGCCGTGAATATGAGTCAAATGAGTTTAATTATTTTGTTAGATCATTGGGAATAATTCGTGAAACTACTCCTCCTTATTCTCCTGCATCTAATGGTGTAGTGGAAAGGAAAAATAGAACTTTGGTTGAATTGACTAATGTCATGCTTATTGAGTCAAGTGCACCTTTAAGTTTTTGAGGTGAAGCTATTTTGACTGCTTCTTATGTATTGAATCGTGTGCCTCATAAAAAGACTAACCTAATTCCTTTTGATTTGGGAAAAGGTCACAAGCCAAATTTAGGATATCTAAGAGTTTGGGGTTGTCTAGTTGTGAGGCTAATGGATCCCAAGATTACAAAGTTGGGTAAGAAAGTTACTACTTGTGATTTTCTTGGTTATGCTTCAAATAGTACAGCCTATAGATTTTTTAATCTAGAAGATAAAGTGATTATTGAATCAGGTGATGCTATATATCATGAAAATAATTTTTTTTATTCTAAAAATAGTGGGGGTCACAGCATTAAACAAAATATTTTGTCACTACCTAATTCTTCTTCTACTACTTTAAAAAAATAAAGAAATTGATGATTTTGAGTTAAGAAGAAGTAAAAGAGCTAGAGTAGAAAAAGATTTTGGTCGTGATTTTTATGTTTTTAATGTTGGAGATGACCCTCTCACTTTAAAAGAAGCATTATCATCACATGATTCAATTTTCTAGAAAGAGGTTGTAAATGATGAAATGGAATCACTAATTTCTAATAAAACTTGGAAGTTAGTTGATTTACCACCGGGATGTAAAACAATTGGTTGTAAATGGGTCTTACGAAAAAAGTTAAAATTGGATGGATCAATTGATAAATATAAGGCTAGACTAGTTGCAAAAGGATTTAAGCAACTTGAATGCCTAGAGTTTTTTAACACTTTTTCTCCGATAACTAGAATTACATCCATTAGACTTTTAATTGCTATGGCTGTAATTTTTTATTTATAAATTCACCAAATGGATGTAAAAAAAAATTTAAAATGGAGACCTAAATGAAGAGATTTATATGGAACAACCCGAGGATTTTGTTGAAGCAGGCCAAGAAAGCAAAGTGTGTAAACTTACTAAATCCCTATATGGCTTGAAACAGGAACCAAAACAATGGCATGAAAAGTTTGATTCCTGCATGATTGAAAATGGTTTTAAAACAAATGAGTGTGATAAGTGCATATATCATAAGTC
>JBCEWC010003623.1:0-29684 GCA_038996855.1 Solanum aculeatissimum
TTATTATTTAAAATTTAAGATGATATAATTGATTTGTATCTCATAATAATTTTAATGATATTGAATTATTTATATTAAGTGAATACCGTTAGTATAAAAAGTGAAATTAAAAGAAGTTGAGGGTTTTATCCATGAAGCAATGTGCAAAAAGTCAACAACTTATGGTACAAAATACAAAACAAATAGCTTTATGTCTAGAAATAGAGAAGTCCAACTTTCTTTTTATTCGGTTGTGAGAACAGAAACAAATTTTATATTTCCTTGTGGTTAATCTTTGATTTTGCAAAAAAGAAAAAAGAAGATAATAGTTATTAAGAGTGTTATTAATAACCTCACATGAAGTTTTTATACTTGTCTTTTGACCGATTATGCAGTTTGAAGAACTCATCTTCAGAGAAAGTGTAAAGAAGTATAGCTATGGAAAATTTTGAAGTACACGAAGAATGCATTTCATATTTCAGAAATTGTTTTAAGATATTTTAGTTTTTCTTTTACGAAAAGTTAAAAAATATAATATCATACAATTTGTATGTCTATATTTTTGTAATGTTACACAATATTATTTTTTTATAATTAACTATGAAAGTTTATATGAATATAATCAATTTGTACGTTTTCATATATGCATGTATTTGTATGTGTGTGTATGTGTATTTATGTACTTATGTTGATCTGATTTGTGGTTATAAGTAAGGTTTTAATAACTAGAACTGAAGGGAGCCTTGGAGTAATTAGTAAAGTTGTTGCTATGTGACCAGAAGAAATCTTTGTAACATCTTCTGAAAAAAATGCAAGGTAAAGCTACGCACAATAGATCCTTATGGTCGGGCCCTTCCCCGAAAGTGCACCGGGCTTGCCCCCCTTTTTTTTAATAATTAGAATATCAATTAGTGAAGGAAAGATTTGGTTGCTGAAAAGAGGTATAACGACCTGATTTTTGTCGTTCTTAAAGCTTTTTTAACGACCAAATTTAATTTGGTCGTTAACTTTTAACAACAGAGGTTTTAATGACCGGTGACGACAGAATTTTTACCGGTCGTTATTGACTAATAACGACTGGATTTATACTTTTAACGACTGAATTTTTCCTCGTTAAAGACCTATTTTCTTGTAGTATCATATCCTCGTTTCTAGCCCACCAGAGGTTCAGTAGTATAGTATCTCATATTAAGAGTCAGAAGGCCCAATTAGAAGCACACTCACAATATTTCTTTGTATATAGCATGTTTCTCTCCAATTACCAGTAAGTATAATAGGTGTACAATGGATAATAACGGTATACGAAAGCATATATGTCACAGAGAAATACAAAATCATGTCTAACTAAGGGAAATTAAACCACAATAGAGGCAGCCACAAGTACTCAAAATGATTACATATAATCACAATCATATCATAGGTATTCAGACAAATGGGGTTATCAGAATCATAGATATATACCAGAACCAGTCCACTGTGCATCTCATAGTCACTATCTGCCTCACAAGGCATCATATTTCAGTAGCATCAGGCTATAGACACATATAGATAGGAGTAAAGCTCAGTATACATACCTATCGCACGATATCAACCCATATCTAGCCTTTACTTGGCCCTCCCGTAGTCTAACAGTGCCAGACCTCAACTAATACAACAACCACAATTAATACAGTCCTCAAATATTACCTTCTTATATCATCATATATAGCACATATTTAGTACAACCAACCATAAAGAAGCCATACCCAACAAAATTAGATCATATACAACATACTCACACATTTCAGCTCAATCTAAGAGTTTAAAGAAGCCTAGCCTAGCTGGAAGGCGATTACTCATGCTCCTGGTTAGTCTTCTTCATCTTTTCCCTTTCTGATAGTCTTCAGACACTGCTCAATAGTCACCCTGAGGCTATAAGCAGAAATTGAGCCTAAAATAGATTCTAGAAGGCCGAAAAAGGGCTAAAAAATGAAGTAACATTCTTTACCAAAAAACATTTCTAACAAAACTTTCTCAGTCAGATTTTATAGAAAAATAATAAAATTATCAGAATTCAAATATATCACAACGTTTCTCTCCGAAAATAGAACAACTTAGACCCAAATTTTATTAAATTCCATTGAGAATTGACCAAGATATTGCAAGGTGAAGTTTTCACACCTTTTTTATTTATAATCAGTGAAAAATGAGAATTTCACCTCGAAATACATGTTAGAACTGGAATCTGACATAGCTATGAATTACTCATGAAAAATTGAACAACTTAGCCTTTTGAATCTCTAAAATTGAAGTTACAACATTATGCTTCATCAACGACTCCACATTGATACTAATCCGTGCAATTTCCTACATCACTTCTTCACTAACCTGTGCTTGCATCGGAGTAGTGGTAACAACAAATGAGCTCCTTGTTGTGACCTTGTCCCTTGTGACCCATGCATGATTGGCTTTGACCACTCTCTCTAGCCTCTTGACGATCTCATAGAAGGTATGATCTATGAATGATCTGCCTATGAAGGTATCAACGACAGCTTGCATGTTCTCATCAAGGGCTCTGTAGAAAATTTCAACCAAGGACTCATCTACAATCTTGTGGTCAGGAACCTTTCTTAAACCCTTTGAAAACTGCTCCCATGTAGTACCGATCAAATCACCAGGCAATTTCTCGAAGTTATTAATCTCTTGTTTCAGCTTGAGCTTTTTGGAGATGGGGAAATACCTCTCCAAAAAGGTTATCTGCAATTCATCCCAGCTAGTGATCGAGCTTTGTGGGAGCTCAACCAACCAAGACGTTGCATTGCCGATAAGCGATAATGGGAATACAAGGAGCCCAACGACATCCATAGACATATTTTGGTTCCCCATTACACTCTTGCAAACAAAAACAATGTTGTGTAGGTGATTGTGCGGATCCTCTAATGGTAGCCCTGCGAACAACCCATGATTCTAAAGCATCTGCAATGACCCACTCGACAAACTTAGTATCATCCGAAAGTGGAGGTAACACTATTTCTCCAGTGACATCCATAACCATCGGGTTTAGCCGATATTGATTTCAATCATTTGTTGTGGCTCGAAGTCCCTTAGGCTGTGGAATGACTATAGGGGGTTATCCCCATTAGGATTTAATGCAACATTCACGACATCATTACCAGGTGGTCGAGCCATTCGTCTTCTAGTTTGATCAATCTCTGGATCAAAAGGAATCAAGGGAGTGCCTCGACTTCTAGTAGTTGACATGCGTTGTTCACCTGCACCCTATATCAAAACAAAAACAACAAAAATGTAAAATTAGGGAAATATAGAGCAATCTATCAAATTACAGTGTACTAATCAAGTCTAGTCGTATTCCCCGACAACAGCGCCACTAAATGCTCTACACACTCCGCGCTTACACTTAGCACACACCCCTACTAGGAGGTTTTGAAGCGATCACACTCAAGTATTTAACCTAACATGGGTTAGGATCGTTCCCTTAAAGAATATGGTAGACTCCGAATTAATATACTTCTGTAAATTAACTTGATGTACTTTAATATCTTTCAGAAACTGAAAAACAGAAAATAAATATAACAAAGGGGGGATTTGTGATTAAAATAAATTCTAAACTATAACAACAAATTATTTGTAATCAATAGAAAAATGAACTAGGGTGACGTGTTCCCCATGACTTCCTAACTAAGTGTTCTTGGATACTTGCGACTCTTTTTTGGTATGTATATGCAAGATAGTAAGTTAGGTTCTCCTAAATCCTTGATTGGGCATCTAGGTGAATTTCATCACATTACTAGATCGGTCTCTATGATGTATCATTACTAACCCTTACTTTTTATCCCAGACCAAAATTACTACCCCTGGTAGCCTAATAAATTGAGAAAAAATCAATCAACCTCTGTTAATTACTTTTTTACCTATTTGTCACCTCCTGATCGGGCAGGTGATACTAGGCGAGTTCTAACGTAGGTCTTCCATTAAAAATTAGTTAAATTGAAGAAGTTAATTAATACATCCTAAACACCATCCAAGAAATTGTAAGTAATCTAATTTTATCGTAGTTAGTTTGTCATGGTTCCCACAACCCTAGTTGTGGATTTAGCCACACATACTTGAGATTTGATCATAAATCATGTAAGAGGAATACATAATTAAATAACTTACGCACCAAGAATTGATGAACAAAATCTGAAATCTCAATGAAATTACAAACTTGAATTAATTGAATCACAAAATATTGTTCACAAGTATGTACGTGATGTTGTAAGACATTCTCTATTGATCTATATCTGATAAAAACCTAAAAAATCTATTCATAGTACTTAAAATACAAAGCTAAAATGAAATAGGATAACTGTGTCAGCACCAATCACAAGCACCTTTTACGGCTTGTAAGATAATTTTTCATGGATCGTGAGTCGGGGTCTCGTGGAATCTGATTGAAGCCACTAAAAATCTTCATGAAATCTTCTTCACGAGTCGTGAAGTATTCCACGACCCGTGAAGGGTTTCGTCTGACTCACTTTCAACAACTCTTCACTTTCTGCTTCTTCAGTTCACGACCGCACTCTACGACTCATAAGTTGGTCTATGATACATGGTTGGATCTCATAGAGTGGGACTCACTTTTCAACCCCTCACTATAATAAAAAACGAAACCCCCTCTACGACTCATGGAATGACCAACGACCTGTAGAAGGTCTCGTAAACTACCAATTTTCTACAAAAATTGTACTTCAAGCTCAAAACCATACCAACACTAAAATCCTACAAAAACTAAAAAACAAATATCAAATCGACTAACATCGCTTTGAGAACGCACAAAATCTCAAGTTTTAAGCATTAAAAGTGTTATATTTTGGCAGCACATCAATATTTCATCCATCTAGGTGTGGAAAAGATGTACCATGATATGAAATAACATTATTGGTGATACACGATGAGGAGAGACATAATTAAGTTCATGGAAAAGTGTTTGAATTGCCAATAAGTCAAGTATGAGCACCAAAGGCCCGAAAGTTTGATGCATAGGATGCCTATTTTTGAGTGGAAATAGGAGCGTATTACTACGGATTTTGTTATAGGTTTTCCCATGTCCTTGTGTAAGTTTGATTCGGTTTGGGTAATTGTTGATCGATTGACCAAGTTGGCTCACTTCCTACCGGTGAAGACTAGTTATAGTGCAGAGCAGTTGACTAGGTTGTATATCAGGGATATTGTTAGATTACATGAGATGTCGGTGTCTATAGTGTTGAATAGATCATCTTTGTTCACTTCCTATTTTTGGAAGGCACTACAACGAGTTTGGGTACTCAGTTGGATTTGAATTCAGTTTTCCACCTTTAGAATGATAGACAGTCCAAGCGCACTATTCAGGTGTTAGAAGATATGCTTCAGGCTTGTATGATAGATTTTAGGGTCCGATGGGATCAACATTTGCCCTTGGCGGAGTTTTCTTACAACAACAGTTATTATTCCAGCATTTAGATGGCACCGTTCGAGGCATTATATGGATGGAAGTGTAGAACGCCTATCAGATTGTTTGACTCAGGTTCAACTGAGGTGTTAGGTGTTGACTTGCTTAGAAATGCTATGGATCGGATCCGATTGATACAGATTAGATTATTGACAATCCAAAGATACTAGAAGAGTTATGTTGATAGGAGGACTAGACCTTTGGAGTTCATAATTGGGGATTGTGTTTGGCTAAAGATATCTCCCATGAAGGGTGTGATGAGATTTGGGTAGAAGGAAAAGCTCAGTCCAGATTTATTGGCCCGTTTGAGATTTTGAGGAGAGTTGGTGAGGTTGCTTATGAGTTGGCATTGCCACTGAGACTATCAGCAGTCCATCCTGTTTTTCATGTCTCCATGCTCCGCCGGTACATTCCAAATAAATCAAAGGTGATCTCTTATAATTTGGTTGAGTTTGATTCAAATTTGTCTTATAAGGATGAGTCAGTAGCTATATTGGATAAATAGGTCCAGAGGTTGAGGACCAAGGATATTCCTTCAGTGATAGTTCAGAGGCGGCACCATCCCATTGAGGAGGCTACTTAGGAGTTGGAGTTAGAAATGCATGCAATATATCCTAGTATTTTTTAGGCTTCAGGTACCTTTCTTTTCCTTATGTTTGAAAATGAATATTATTTTAGTGGTGAATGATGTAATAACCTTGTCAGTCATTTTTTAGCCTATTTATAAAAAAATATAATTTTACCCTTTTGTAAGCGACTTTGAACCTATTTTGAACTATCTGTATTGTTGGAACTGAGATCCTATGTTTTAAAAGTGGAAAAATATGAGTTTTGATATTTTTTTAAGCTTAAGTTATTGAAAAAGTGAGTTTTTGTATCATTCTAAGTTTCAAGTGTCAGATCAGAAATTTGTCAATTCCATTAGCTCAGGAATGTTGAATCTGGTGTAGGAGAAGTTATAGAACTGAATTCGGAGCTAATACGGAGATTTTAGACCTAAAGTTACTTTTTTAGTTGTTTCTGAAGTCAGTTTGATTTTGGTCAACATTTGTAGTTGGGAAGCTCAAACAAAATTCCAAAAGTTCGAATAGTTTCGGATGGTGAAATTAACGCTAGAAATAATCTCATTGTAATTTTTAGAGTTTCCAAGGGTAGTTTTGATATATTGAGTCCTAAACTAGTTTTATCGGTAATTGTATTGGGGAGACCTCAAAATTGAATTCTAAATATTCCGTTAAGGCCGAATCATTGTTTCTACTTTGAATACATATCTGATTTGTATAACAATCAAGTTCTGAATGAACCCCGAGGGTCCGTTTTGAGATTTGTTCATCGCTGGTTTTTTCTGATTTCTAGTGCAGTTACTAGTACTCTTCGCGTTCTCACCTTGTCCTCTGCATTCACGGAGGGTCACTTTCTTTGACCTTCACATTTGTGGAGGCATTGTCCGCATTTGCGGAAGGTTACTAACCAAGAGCTCCGCATTTGCAGATATGGGCCTGTGTTCACGGAGCGTTGACGCTTGTTGACTTTCGCGTTCACAGAAGTGTATCCGCGCTCGTGGAGAAGGTTTTGTGCTTGAATAGTTTATTATCATGGAAACAACATTTTCAACTATTTTTAACATTTTCAAGCTTTGTTGGGCGATTTTTGAATAGAATTTTAGTGAAGAATGTTTGGGTAAGTGTTTCTACCATCAAATTAATTATTATTCATTAATTTTCACTTGATTTTATCTTTTGAATTTCATAATTTTTTGGATGATTAAAATTGGGATTTTCATGGCTTTTATTTGAAAACTTTAATGTTGATTTCTCTCAATTTGAACTCAATTTTAGTGAGATTTTCACCCAAGAACTCTTTTTCTCGCGTAGACTCATAATTTTTGGTCAATTTTCAAATTCGTGAACTTCAAATTTTAGCTCTAATTTTAATCATTTCGACTCTAAGCCTATATTCGTTCCAATATGAGTATTAAAAGTCATCTCTTGACACATAGTATCTATTCTTGATAGTGGTTGGTTGATTCGGTGCTCATTTTGGGGCTTAATGTAATGACCTCGAAGGTTATTTTTTATTTAATTACCATTTTTCTCCTCTCGAAAGTTGCCTTGGATCATTTTTGAATGAGTCTAAAAGTTGAATTTTTAAAATTTTGTAAAAAAGATAGAGTTTTCAAAGGCTTAAAATTGAAATTTTTGAGTTTTGAGGACATTTTGAGTTTGAAGTGTCGAAATTCAATTTTATTGATTCCATCAGTCCCGGAATGCTGAATCTAGTCTAGGAAAACTTGCAGAACTGAATTCAGAGTTAAAATAGAGATTTTAGGCCCAAAGTTGCAATTTTAGTTCATTTTGGATCATAGGTTTGACTTTGGTCAACATTCGGAGTTTGGGGGCTCGTGTCAAAATTTTATCATTTTCAGTGATTCCGGGTGATGAGACTAACTCTAAAAATTATTTTGTTGTAATTTTTATAGCTTCCGAGAATATTTCGAGTTTTTTAGTCTGAAATTAGTTTAAATGATCTTTCTCGAGTTCGGGGCCACAGTGGTTTCGGATTCGAATTCTTATGACTTCATTGAGTCCGGATCGTCTTTACTGGTAGGGTTTTATGTTTAGTTTGTGTTCACGGGGTTTCAAATGAATTCCCAAGAGTCTAGTTCATGTTTTTTGTTGAGTTGAGTGTTGTTGGTGCAACTGATTTTGGTGCCTTCCATTTGTGCTCTGCGTTCCCGGAGGTCTAGCTTGGTTAACCTCTGTGTTCGCAGAACCCCTCTCCACGTTTGCGGAGGACTATCATGGCAACCTCTGCCTTCGCGGATCAACCCCTGCGTTCGCGGAAGGCTGGGTAGTTTAAGTCTCTGTGTTCGTGGAGTACACCAATGTCTGAAGCAGTGTTGTCTTTTTATATGTGAGATTTAAGCTCTCTTCACCATTTTTGTTGTTTTAAGCTTCGTTCTAAGAGGGAATTTTCATAATTTTGAAGGCAAATTGATTGGGTAACTATTTTCTCACCTATTTCATTGGTTTGTATTGATTAATTTATGATTTTAACCTCTAATTTTGGAATTTTAAGGGTGGAATTCAGGGATTTTCGAAATTGAGTTTCCTAAACTTAAAATGTTGATTTCTCCCTCATCTTAACTCCATTTTCAAAACTATTTTCCCTGTTGCATTCCTTATTACGAGGAGAACATTTTCATATATTAATTTTCAAATTCTGGCTATATTGTTTGGTATGTTTTTTTTACCATTTTACTCTTTTTCTCCAAATTAAATGATTTTAGTTTCATTAGACTCGTTATGTGATTGTGATGACATATTTGAATACATTTTGGTGAGTTAGAATATCGGAGAAGGGGAAAAGCGACGCTTTTGACTTGATTAGAGACTTTAATTAAGACAAGTCGATTTCTAACCTTTTGTTAAGTATGAATGAACCTTGTATGCTCCTATGTGTGTGGAATTGAGTAATTTGAGGTTAGAATTGTATCATCGTAGGCTGGATCATGATATCATGGATAGACTAATTGTTTATATGGAAATTTATTGACTTATAAATTAATTCTGGATTAGTGACCTATGTGATCTTCTAAATTTTACGATAGTGGCAGTGAGATGGTGTTTAAATTATGATATGATTGATAGATTGAGACTGTGGTGATATTGAGACACTTGAGAATTAATTGGTTTCTATTGTTGAGATACATGATATATATTGACATCTTGCATATTCCATTCCATGAGCATGACTATTTGCCATTATTATGTGCTTGTTTGATGTGCTATTGATGATGAAAAGTCGAAGGAAAATGGTTCTGGCTAGTGAAAAAGAAAAAAAAAACCGAAGAAAAATGGTTCCGGCTAGAGAAAAAGTAAAGAAATGAAAAGCCAAAGAGAAATGGTTCTGGCTCGATATAAAATTTATTGCCAAAGGAAAATGATTCTGGCAGATACATGGTCCATATGTTGCCCCCATGGGTTCTGGTCTGATTATATCAGTGGATGTGTATTGTAGGAGAGACATGCACCACGATATTTGTCATTGCATTGCATCATTTACATTTTATCACATCTATTTCATCTTGTATCATTTTGTTCTTCCTTATGTCCAAATATGTGATGAGTATGGAACTGAAACTAGTTGTACATATGTATATTTTTCCTTGTCCTCTGTTACTTGAGAGTTGTTTCATTGATAATTTGCTATACCTCTTGGACTATTAAGGCACCATTTTATGAGATGCTTATGAGTATATTATGAATATTATTTATATTATGCTGGGACTTTCCTAAGTGCAGGTTTGTAGTGCAGCGGATTATGGTTGTGATTTAAGAAGTTAGTTGTGTTCTTCATTACTTTACTTTAGGTTAGTTTCAATTGCTGAGTACCTTATTTTTTAGTGTTTGCCCGTTGCTACATTATTGTAGGTCGTGAGCCCGATCCACCTTGCTAGACTTCTCTCTTTTGGACCGAGCTTTTGAATTACTTGTGAGGTAGTTGCTTATGTCTTAAGCAGGCCGTTAAGGATTCATCTCTATGCTTTTATTCTATTTGAGGACTAGACATTATAACTTGTATTTCATTTGAGAATTCGATATTTAGAGGCTTATACATGTGACACAATTTTTATTTTTGCATCTTATTAGACTATTATCTTCCATTTCATTTCTAATTATTAAGTTGTTCGGTTTTGAGCTGACTCGCCTTGGTGGGTTAGGTGAGTGTCATCATACTCAAATTTTGGGTTGTGACACTTGAGGTGATCAAAAGCTTGATTCGATTGTGGTTTCAGCATCAAGATAGGTTCGACTAACCTTTTTAGGACTGAATTTGATTTATTGAATATGTTTATGTGGTAAATGTAAGATTTATATCATTTCATGAGTAATTAAATTGATATGATGAAATTTTGATGAATATGTAGTACTAGTTATGTTGGAATTGAAATAAATTGTGGCTTTATTGGTAAAGTTGAGTTCTATTCTTGATATTTGAGATATTTTGGATACTATGATGATAATATGAGACTTGTGATATCATTTGGAAGGTATTGTGATAAATTGATGGTATTTGAGATATTTTTGGGAATCATGTGCACATTTTGGGTCTTGCACATCATCGATAATTTGGCTAATGATGAAAGTGTGGTAATTTGAGACATGTTGGTGGTTAGTGATATTAGTTGTGACTCTTGGCATTTCTATTTGATCCTATGGTTATTATTTGTTGGTTATCTGATTATATTGTTGTTTTATACATTGATTTTTGGCATTGACATACATTCACTCCATGTTGCATTTGTACCACCCCTTGACCACACAGAGGTGGAAAAGATTGAGATATTGTACCACCTTTTATAAAAAAAATTTACCACATGGAGGTGGCAAGGGCAAGATGTATCACTTTTGAGATATTATATCACCTTTGATAAAATCCCTTAACCACGTGGAGATGGCACAGGTGAGATGCATCACTTTTGAGATATTGTACTATCTTTTATAAATCCCTTGACCACACAGAGGTGGTAAAGTTAAGATATTGTGACACTTGAGAGGTTTTAGTATATGGTCTGACGATACCCCTATGGGTTCTACCTAGAATCCTTAGCTCGGTAGATGTATACATCGGTCCCTGAGACGATATATATATATATATATATATATTAGTGTACTAACCCCTCCATTGCAGGTGATAGGATTTTTCGTTATTACATTCTTATCCGATTTCTCTTACCCAGTCGGTTGAACCTGCTGGTTATATTTTAGTGTACTAACCCCTACTATGTTTCCTCCCTTCTTATCAAGCACAAAGACTTTCTCATAGTAGTTTATTTTATTCTATCGGAGTTCTTCATTACTATGTCAGATTTCAGCGATGAGGCTCAAACTTCGAGTCGTCGTTGATCTATTGAGATTTCTTTTATTGTTATCCATATCAGACTTTATATCTTCCATTATCATACAACTTTGTATTTACTTATTTGTACTACTTTAGATCCTCTTGTACTCATAATTCCAGGTTTTGAGATTTATATCAAGTGTTGTGATTGCTTTTACTTTGATCTTATTCTCTTTAGCCGTGATCTGATTTTGAGTCGTGAAAGAGCTACAAAAAACTTAGTTCGAGTGTAGTTTTGGCATCGATGTAGGTTCGGCTAATCTTTTTGGGATTGAATTTGACATATTGGATATGTTTATGTGATAGTTGTAAGATTTATGTTATTTCATGGGAAGTTAGGTTGATATGATAGAATTTTTGGTGAAAATGTAATATTGATTATATTAGAATTGGAGTAAATTATGATTCTATTGGTAAATTGAGATGAAATTTTGAGATTTGTGATATTTTGGATGTTATTGTGATAATCTGAGACTTGTGATATCATCTGGAGAATTTTGTGGTAAATAGATGGTAATTGTGATACTTTTGGGCATCATGAGCATATTTTGGGACTTGTGGAGTCTAGTTTTATTAGCATTTTGACTATCAATGTATGGTGATATGAAACATGTTGATGGCATCGTGGTACTAGTTGATACACTTGGCATTGCCTTTCTGATGCTATGGGTACTGTGTATTCGTTATCTTATTATATACATTGAATGTGGCATTGACATGCAGTAATCTCATGTTGCATCTATACCACTTGAGATATTGTGATACTTAAAAAATTTCAGTATAAGGCCTGCGACACTTTGAGAGACTTCAGTATATGGCCTGCAATGCCTTGAGAGATTTTAGTACATGTCCTGCGATGCCCCCGATTTCTATATGGAAGCTTTGGCTCGATAGATGTGCATCAGCCCTGCGACGGTCGTGATTCCACCTCATACCTGACCCGTGATGCCATTGCATTCATACATCTTATTTGTATTGCATCACTGATTGTACTTGCTATCTTTATTTGTTCTTATAATTAGGCATATTTATATATATATTGTGTACTAATTCTTTCAGTGTAGGAGATAGATACTCTTAGTTATTTTATGGTTATCCAATTTTTTCTACTCAATCGGTTTAACCTACTGGATACATTTCGGTGTACTTATCCCTACTTTGTTTCTTCCCTATAGATCAAGCACAGGGACCCCCACAGGGTAGTTGATCTATTGTGCAGAGTTCTTATCATTACCAGATATAATAGTAAGACCCAGACTTGGAGTCGCTAATGTTTCTTTGAGACTTCTTCTTGTTTTCAGACTACATATTTTATCTTTGAGACAACTTGTATTTACTCATTTGTATCTTAGAAGCTCTTGTACTCATAACTCCAGGTTTTCGGATTCAAATTATGTGTTGTGGTTGCTTTTACTTTGATTTTTTTTAGTCCCGATTCAATTTTGGATCGTGATAGAACAAAGTCATATATGACCAGTTAAATTATCTTAATAGTAAATATCCAACACTATCAATATTTATATAACAGTTTACTTTCATAGTTTATAAAAATTTCATATGATTTAAGATGAAAAAGTTAAGAAGAAAGAACAAAAGATTAAAATTTGTGAAATTCAAAGGGTTAAATCATAGGTCTAGACATATATATGAGGTGTGATCAATTAAATATCATTCCATGAAAATCTTTTTTAAAATAATATGCTAAATATATAAATTAACAATAATTTTTTATTATATAATATATATTAAATCTTGAATATTTCTAAAGTAATTTATTATTTTTGAATGACCATCACCAAAGAGTGTGATGGGTTGGATATATGAAATTCCTTCACCCTTAATTATTTGATTTGAACCCTGAAAATAGAAAAATATTAAAAGGTACTTTTATATTTAGCCTGTAATGCAAATTTAAATTGACCAAACCAGTAGGTTCAGATACCATATAATAATAGAAAAAGGAAGGACATTTTGAATGATCCATATATTCTAGTATAACTTTCTTTGAAACATATAAATTAAAGACAAAAATGGTCAATTAACCACACTTGAAATACCAAGATTAACGTCAAATACATATAAAGATATAAATGATAAATGACAAAAAAGAGTTAAAAATTGTTAACACTATATTTACATTTTTTAAATAATTACATATGAAGATATACAAACTATAAGTATTTTCAGCTATTGATACAACAGTATGTTGCATAAGTACTTTAGTTTATGTACAAGAAAGTCTGTAAGTTTAAATAGGCATTTTACTTGCTCAAGAAAAATAACATCATCCTAAAAAAAATTAATAAATAGGAATAACTTTATAAACTATAACCTGTTTTTGCTTAAAGGATGTGGCAGACAAAGAAAGTAAAATCCAAGAAATATTTCTATTAGATAATTTTTTTTAACCATTTTTCAAATGCATGAATTGCTTATATAGTTCCAAAAATAATTCCCTTAGTTGAAAAAGTTCCTTAAAATTAAAATTAATAAAATCTTATTGAAGATCTACAATGTCTCAAGAGAAATTAAATGTATTAATATGCTATTAATTGAAAAGCAATTATTAGAGAAATGAATTATTAATTTATTATTTTTAACTTTCTATCACAAAGGTATACAAATAAATTTTAAATAAAAACATATCTAAAAATTATTTTCTTGAGAAAAAAAAATTAAAGCTTAAATTCCGCTTTAGGCGACAAATTATATTGAGTTGTCCTTCAGTAAAAGGTTTCTAAACAATGGTGACTTCATAGCAGTTATTGGTATATATGTTAAGTTGATTTGATACCATAGGTCAATGTTTAAAGGAAGTTAATTTAATAACTTGGAACATAGTTATATATGACCGATTAAATTATTTTAACAGTAAATGTCCAATAATATCAATATTTATATAACAGTTTACTTTCATAGTTTATAAAAATTTCATATGATTTATCTTTAAGCCGAAAAAGTTAAGAAGAAAGAACAAAATATTAAAATTTGTGAAATTCAAAGGATTAAATCATAGGTGTAGACACGTATATGAGGTGTGATCAATTTAATATCGTTTCATGAATACTTTTTTAGAAAATATGCTAAATATATAGATTAACAATTACTTTTATATATATATATATATATATATATATATATATAATATTCAATCTTAAATATTTCTAATGTAATTTATTATTTTTGAATGACCATCACCAAAGAGTGTGATGGATTGGATATATGAAATTCATTCACCCTTAATTATTTAATTTGAGCCTTGAAAATAGAAAAACACTAACAAGTATTTTTATTTTTGAGCCTATAACGCAAATCTAAATTGACCATATTAGTAGGTTTGGATACCATATAATAATAGAAAAAGGAAGGGCATTTTGGATGATCCATATATTCTAGTATAACTTTCTATGAAACATATAAATTAAAGATAGAAATATCCAATTAACCACACTTGAAATATCAAGATTAACGTCAAATACGTATAAAGACATAAATGATAAATTAAAAAAAAGATAGAAGTTGTTAACTTGACTATCCTCTTAAAATGATCTTGAATTTTTTTTTATCTTTTTAAAAATATATTATGATTATATCTTATGTATAAAATATTTACAAACTTGTATCCACAAATTCATTCACCAACAAGTATGAAACTCACTTGATGGATGAAAATTTTTGATCTCATAACTCACACTCCACAGATCGTTTCCCCTTATCGTCGTATATTTTATCAACATTAGCATGAGATGTATTCCCAAGCTCAAGATTTTTCATTTCCTCAATCAACTTTGCATGGTTAGATGAAAAAAGTGAAAAATCACTCTCATTTTGAACTTTCTGATCAAATTTGAAATGATATTGAGAAGATGAAGGAGGAGGAGGGACTAACAATTCACAAGTTGATGTAGTTTTCTGAGGAATTTGTTGAGAATTCGAAGAAGTTCCATGTTCAGAAGAAGTAGTACCACAATAGTGATCATGTAGTTGTGAGGGTGGTAGTTGAGGGTTACAAGGAATAAGCATCCAGTTACCATTTGATTCATTTTCAATTAAAATATCTGGATATGGTTGGATGTTTAAAGGGTAATGATACACGTAGCACCAATTGTATTTAGTTTCAAGACGAAGCTCATTCAGTGTATGTGCGAAGAAACAGACTGGCCTGTCACAAGCCGTGCCAGCTTGACACGGAATGGTCCTGTACTTCGCAGGGTGTAACCAATATTCAAAAACTCCATGGGACAATTGACAATGATCTCCCTTTATACAAGATGCAAATTTGTAACTAGGGCAAGGGATTGGCAAATAGTTGTATTTTCTTGGATCACGTCTACGTGCTTTTTCCCCTTGATGTGCAAAGGGGCAAGAGGTCCAGGCGTGACTATAATGTTTTGAGCACTTTTGTACTTTGTAAGCGTACATACGAAAATCATCTGACTCAAATAAATTTTGATTGGTGAATTCGTGCAAATTATCGTGATTTGCCTCTTGTCCTGCAAATTGTTTCTGAAATGGAAAAGATGATGAACAGTACCTGAAATGTTGACTATTCTTATAATCCATTTATTGGAGATGATACAATTGAAAAAATGTAGAATGAAAATGCAAATAAAGAAATTTCTGAATGTATGATCTTTGACAAACAAAAAATCTATTGCCAGAAATAGATGAAGAAAAACTCCTTAATAAAGTTGAAATAGAAACTTGAGATATTTTTCTAAAACAGAAGGAAAGAGTTTCTTGTGGAGTTGGGAGTGTGACTGTGAAATTTGTGCATCAACAATGAGGTTATTTATAGCTTGAAGAATCAAGTGTTATTTACTCTAAGAATATAGTAATGTACATTTAACTAGTATTTAGATCATTCGAATTTATGTGGCACATTTTCTTTTGGAATGATATGTTTTAGAGAGAATGTCACTTATTTATATTTGAAACTAATTTAATTTTTATCTTTTAATATAAATATATAAATTTATACCTATGAATTATTTTAGACCACCACTACTTTAAAAAAAATGTCAATTTTCAATGGACTTTCCTACTCAAATTGGCTCATTGTTAAGAAAATTGTAGTAATGAGTTCATAAAAAATATTCATGACAAGCTAATATTTAATAAATTCCATCAGAAATATTTTCGACGAAACAATTTACGAGAAATTTCATTATAATGTCACCTATTTAGTAGTGAACACATTTACAAATTATTTCTTTCTTCTTTGAATTACTTGCTTAATTAATACTGCTCATTAACTAGGATGAGAAAGTATGAGTTACTGACTTCATATCTTTAGAGTTGATCATTCACTATGAATGTATGCAATATATTCTTGCATAAAAGAAAATAGATTTACATAATTTGACTTCAGACAATCACTAACTTTTAGATCAATGTGAGTTAATGACTGGTAAAGATAGGAGTAGTGATTCTTTATTGGAAATCTAATTATCAGTATTTATTTAAAAGTTCAAATAAGAGCTTCATGACTGAAGATAAGTGTTTACATTGACATAACGTACCAAATGCATCGCTAAATTACCTTGATAATTTAGCACTTTCACAGTATCAATGTTTGACATATATGTAATTGTTAGGATTTTAGCTTATATCTAATACTTGCATAATTCATTTTTATTTGGTGTATTATTAAGATATGTGTATATCAGTGAATTTGATTGAGTATTTGTGTAAAAATTTGTAACATTAATAAACTCCATTAATGTTCTTTTGTATATCTTCAACTTTTAACAATTACCTATATGTAAAACATCAAGTATTTATATTATATAAAAAAAATGAAAATAAAGAGAGAAACAATTACTTCTTTTTTATGTGGACCCTGAACCGTTACCTATATATAAAACGCCAAGTATTTAGATTACATCACCAAAAAAATAAAAAAGAAGAGAGAAAAAATTATTTCTTTCTTATGTGAACCCTGAACCATTACCTACATACAAAATGTCAAGTATTTATATTAAATCACAGAAAAATAAAAAAGAAGAGAGAAAACATTATTTCTTTCTTATGTGGATCCTAACCATTAGCTACATACAAAACGCCAAGTATTTATATTGTGTCACAAAATAATAAAAAGAAGGGAAAAAATATTTCTTTCTTATATGGACCCTGAACCATTACCCACATATAAAATGTCAGGTATCTATATTATATCATAAAAAAATGAAAAAGAAGTGGGAAAAATTAATTTTTTAATGTGGACCCTTGAACCATTACCTACATGCAAAACACCAAGTATTTATATTATATTACAAAAGAAAAAAAAAAGAGAGCAAAAAATTACTTCTTTCTTATGTGGACCCTAAACCGACAAATTTTATCAGGTTAAATTTGGGATTATACAAAAAAAAAAAGTCACCAAAATGCCTTAAATGGGATAAGTACTTAGGTTATAAAATGACAATAAACAATGTCATATTTTGAAAAAGAAGAAACTAAACTCAAAAAGGCAACGTAACAACTACAGTTGCCATTTGTTTCTTTTATATAATTAGTAAACCCCCACCCACCCACCCCAACCCCCAACCCCCCAACCCTTTCCCCTTAAAAAAAAGGAAATGCAAACAATGAAGAGTTTCTTAAAAGAATTTGTGTACTATCAATAACCTAGTTCATAGTTCGTAACATTTCATGGTAAGTGAAATTGAAATTAGAAAAAAAAAACATCCTTGCAATATATGGATCAATATATATAATTTTTAATTAATTTAAATGTACATTCTTTTATCCTTCAGCTAGTTTCTGTTCTTTACAAATTTAAAGAATTATTAATTAAAAGTTTAATTATCCATGTGTTATGTTGATGTTCTTATTGACATTTTTTATTGTAGGCAATATAATAATAATAATTAAAAAAAAATTCTGCACAAGGAGACCAGAGATATACATTTATTTTAATTATTTAAATTTAAATAATTTAAATATTCTCAGTGAAATATGACAAAGATCAAAATCAATATTTATCGAATTATCAAGATTATAATTCCAATAATAGTTTTTGAAAAACCTTGATAGTGAAATTTCATTCGATAAGAGTAGGATTTAGTCATTATAAATTTTTTTTCTTCAAAAGTAAATTTAAACTGGATTGGGTTCAATTCCTTCTATGGTTAAAATAGAATTTGATCCAAGCTTATAAGGCCTTTGTAAGAGATTTCAATAGAGAAATTTTCATAAACAACTACACTTTGGACCATAATTATGATATAATAGTTATAGTTTACCTAATTATATACACAAACATGGATAC
Organism: Solanum aculeatissimum; assembly: GCA_038996855.1. Lineage (NCBI taxonomy): Eukaryota > Viridiplantae > Streptophyta > Magnoliopsida > Solanales > Solanaceae > Solanum > Solanum aculeatissimum. Next base: position 18,627 of record JBCEWC010003623.1, read on the forward strand.
ACATACATATGTATATAAATGTATAAATAGAGAGAGAGATAGACAATTTATTTTTAGTCCCTAAATATATTTGAAATATTAATTTGGGTTCTTGCAATATCTTTATCAGTACATATAACTTTTAATTAATGGAAGAGTGCTTTTGATCTTTCAACTAGTTATTAATCTCAAATTATTAATTAAATAATTTAGTTACTCATGTTCTATGTTAATGTTTTTAATCTTACTTTTTATTTAAGCATAATATAATTATTAGAATAATTTAAATACAACATATTTTCTATGTAAAAGAACCATAAACACACATTTTGTTTAAATTAAGATTAAAATACTCAGTGAAATAACCCCAAAGATCAAAGTCTAAATTTATCAAAAATCAAAATTATAATTATCCAATAATAGTTATCAAAAGTATTTGATAGTGAAATCAAAATTATAATTATCCAATAATAGTTATCAAAAGTATTTGATAGTGAGATTTCATTTTATAAGAGAAACTTTTGATTATAAATTTATAATGGAGAATTATAATTTTTTTCTTAAAAGGTAAATTTGATAACTGGACTGGGATGAAATAAAGGGTTGCATGCCTAGTTTTTTTTAAGTCCAATTTCTTCTATAATTAAAATAGAATTGGCCCAATCATAACATAGGCCTTTCTAAGAGGTTTCAAATTCTAGTCATAAGTAAATATAGATTTTTGCAAAAGATATAAATAATTTTTTTGTATATTTAAAAAAAAATGTATATCAACTTTATTTATTTTTAATTAACTTGCAAATGATAAAGTAACATCACAAAAAAAAACTAAAAAAAATTAAATATTTTAGAATAATTAAAAAGATTTCTACTAAATCGATGAAACATAAATGAATTAAGAAATAGAAACTTACCAATAATTGGTGCGAAATAATCATTGAAATCTCTTGCATTAATCAAAGGTCTCGAGTGTGAGCCGTGAGAATGAAAAAAATTTGTGATAGAAATATTTTATCCTCGTTAGTGGACTTATTCAACTTGAATCTGTATTATCTAGCAACTGAATTTCAAATACCGAATAATTGAAAAGGTGAAGAATTAAACTTGAATTTAACATTATTTTTAAAAGAAGACTCAAATTTATAAATAAATATAAATAAAGTTGATGTTTACTTTGTATGATTTCCCATAAACTTCTTTTTAAATGTAAGTAATTGTTAAACCTTTAATCAACTCAACATGATATATGAATAGAGAAATAAATATTTAATTGATTTAAGTAAAATAGAGAAAAAGTCAGCTGATCAAAATTGATGGAGGAAAAAGATTTGTATAATTTATTATATTGTTAATATAAGAATAAGAAAAAGTGAATAATGATGAGCTATGGTACGAACTTAGACATATATCAAAATCTTAATTTGATTAAACAAAAAAGGAATGGATAGTTACAACAGTATAATATAAAGTTATCAATTTTGCGAGAAAAAGAAAGTTCTAACTATCTAGATTATGAACTCAGGTAACGACTAAAAGGGGTAAAGAGTAGCTTATACCTTTATAGTTCCCGTACATTTAGATCTCGTAAATCTTTGAACTGAAGAAGTCTTTAAAGGAACTGATGATGTCGCGCATGAAATCGACTCAAATTCTCATATATAACCCTATATGGTAGTGTCAAAATAAAGATCAAAGATTCATATAAACCTCATCAGAGTGCAGAAGCCTTGATCTTAAAGAAGAAGGCGCTTCATCTCTAGACCCTTCAAGTCACCGTCATCAGAATAGATGTGAGTGGAGTAGAAGGGTTTAACAATTTTCTTAATCTTTGCTTTTGTTTAACTTTTCGATCGGGTTGGGCCTCTGTTGGGCTATATTCATTTTTTCTTTGATTTTCATTATCCAAATTCATGAATCCAAAACTCTTTTAATTTTATTTCTCTTTTAGCGCATATATATTTTTATACAGTATTTGTAATGACCCTTTAGGTCTTTTTTATATTATCGTCTTCTTCATCAGTTAGAGTTTTTCATAGAGACCCCAAGCCATTTATGAATTGCTGACAGTAATAGTTCAATCGCTTGGTCATTCGTTTGGATTTTGTACAATTTTTCGTATTTTGAGGCCTTTATAACTTGAAAAGTTCACTTTGGTAAAAACATGTCAGTAAATGATCTCGAAATGAAATTTTGATCGTTCCATTGACTGTGGAATAGACATTTTAGGCTGCACACATGGTCGGCTTGAGTTCTGAGGCTTACGATGCGAGTTTGAGTCATTTAGCATTTTTAGCCTTTCAAAATAGGCCAAAGTTTGACTTCGATCATTTTTCTTGGAAAACATGTTTGAACAAAAATTTTGACAGTATGATTAGCTTCGAAACAATGAGTTTGATCTAAAATAAACTTTTATTTGGTTTTCGAGGATATGGACTCATTTTTTAACCCTCGGTAGATTTGGCTAAAAAGGCCCTTGAGAATGGCATACACTTTTTATTGAAACAACCTCGTATAGAAATTTTAATTGCATTGTAAAGTCCAAAACATCAAATTTAGTAAGTAACATAATCCATTTTCTCACACGAGGTTCCAAAAAGAATTTGGAGCACCCTGTTAGAAATGATGATGTTGGAGTGATCAAGTGGTGAAACAAATGATGCTAGAGGCCCACTTTGGCCTTTGCATTCGTGGGCCCTTTGTCCACATTCGTGAAGGTGTCCCATTCAGGCCTCCATAATCACAGGGTGTCTTGCGCATTTACGAGGGTATGAACCATTTATCCTTTGCGATCATGAGGACCTTTCTGCGTTCACGAAGGTCATTTTCCCTACGATCCACTCTCATGGGACTAGACTCTACAACTGCGTAGAGTAGTTTGTCTGGTCTTTATCAAAATACTAGACCTATTTTTAGTTATATCTTTCCAACTTCAAACTCCACATCTCAGTCAATTTAAAGTGAAAATTAATGGTTCCAAGTCTAGACGTCCGAAACTTTTGAGGCTACGTGGGTTTGTGATAAGAAATTATTGAAAACACTTTGTTTGAAGTATATTTGGAGATTTAATTGCTTCCATGGCTATTTTTGTTGCCTAAAATTATGAATTTTTCTGCATGATTTGTTTGGGACTGATTTTGAGCCCCGAATTGTGTTTCATTTTGGGACACAAGTTTGGAAAACTATTTAAGACTTTTTTATGGAGTTAATTTTAGAATTTTTGGCACGGGTATCACATTCACATTTTGGACTTTGAAATTGGTTCATCTATTAATTTTACGGGTTTAGTGTCAAAATGACCGTAATGGCGTTGTGATTCTATTTTATAGCATGAACGTTTTCTGAGGCTGTTCGAAAGAGAAAAGCTTTGAAGGACTAATTTGGAGTGTGCGTTATCAACGGTCAAGCAAACTATGAATTTCCTTCTTGATTGAGTTTGGATATGTAAAAATATGTGGATTCACATGAATTTGGGGGTGGGAACTAGTGTAATATGCTATAATTGACAGGATCCATGTTTTAGGTTGTTTTTCAAGTCTAGTGAGTATTGAATTATTATTTTTAATCATCCTTGCCCTGTGGTGTGATTCATATTGTCTTATGTTCTATATTGGAGTATGTTTGGCCTTATTCTAGGTTTAGGTTAGTAATGTCATAGACTTGTGATGTTTTGGAGTCGATAGGCATTAGTACTTCTACCCTGACACAGTATCGGGCGATATAGGTTCCTGTAGACTGATATAAAGACTCCAGTCTCATAGAGATGAGCCTTATCTTAGGCAATAACTTATCTACGTGGCCTTATTATCCTTAATTTTCGTACTATCCTATGTCACATTTTCGATCACACATATGACTTTGTTAGGCAATAGAAATGATGCTAGTATGACTTTCAAACTATGTTGATATACTTAGAGGGTACAGAAGGCGGTTTATAAACAATTTTAATAACATTGGTATCATGACCCAAAATTTGGGTGTGATGACACTCACCTAACCCAGCAAGGCAAGTCAGTTCAAAACTTAAACAACTTGACATAATAACAAAAGTGGAAGATAAATAGTCTAATAAAATAGATAGACTTAGAAAAACAAAACTACAACCATCCTAGAACTGGTGTCACATGTACAAACCTTCAAATACTGAATACTCAAATGAAATACATGTCTCAAATGTCTAGTTCTCAAATAAAATAAAAAATAATAATGGATTATTCGAAGGTATGCTAAACTATATAAGCAACTAACTCACGAATGATACGAAGACTCGATCCTATAATAAAGAAAGTCTAGCAAGAGGGACCAAACTTACAACCTACAAAAATGTAGCAAGGGGTGAACACCAAACAACAAGGTACTCAACTAAATAGAACTAACCTAAAGTAAAACAATGAAGAACACAAGTACTCCTTAACCCCCAACCACATACCACCGAACTACACGCCTGCACTCAGAAAAGTCCCAACATAATATAATATACAATTCACAAGAATATAGATATACTCATCACCTGGCATAATATCTCAATATACATATATACAAATCCATCGGTTACTCAAGTCAATGATACAATAAGTATATAGTCGCATAGCAATACATTTTATAATGTCAAGAGATGTAAATTATGCGATGCAATATCAAATCATCATGATGCATATTTGTCCTACGATTCAAATTCGCCGATTGCATCAGACTGGAACTCATAGGGACTACGCAAGGACCATGTATCCATGAACATTGCTGGCAAAGACCTCAGCCAATGCTCACCCATCTGGAAATGACCTCGAACCCATTATCGGCCGCTATATTACCTTAGCTCATCGACAGAAACCTCGGCTAACATCGACCAATAGAGACCTCAGCTACAACCTACATGTTACCTTATTCATCTCTTGGTCGTAGCCATCTCAAGTATCAAATGCATAGATAATAGTGAATGCAACATGCATGATCTCAGTAATATCATAGTGTACATCATAGCGATTTCAATATTATCAAAATATCAATATCATCAATGTCTCAATAGCATATCAATCCTAATATCAATCGTATCACAATATAATATTCATCTCAACATCAATATTAAATAATTCACAAGATCATATATATTACAAATCAACAATTAACCCACAAGCTAAATCATTATATGAACAGATACTCAAAGTGAATCTCGTGATCAAAGCCTAAGATGATACAATTCTACCCCAAGGTACTCAATTACATGCATATTGGAGTATACAAGGTTCAATCATACCTAACAAAAGGTTAGAAGTCCACTTGCCTTAGATAAAGTCTCAAATCAAGTCAAATTTAAAGCCTTCCCCTTTCTATAATACTCTGAATCACCAAAATCTATTCAAATATAGAATCACAATCACATAACGAATCTAATGACACTAAAATTAATCAATTCAGAGGAAAAGGAGAAATGGTCAAAAATTCCATACTGCAAAAAATAGCCAGAATCAGAAAATTAATACATGAAAACGTTCCTCAAGTAATAAGGAGTTCAATGGTGAAAAGCATTTTGAAAATGAAGTTAAAATGACAGATAAATCATCAATTTAAAGTTAGAAATCAAAGTCTGAAAAATTCCCAAATTCTCCAATTAAAATCCCAATATTATAAGTTAAAAATGTAATTTAATCAATGGAAATCAATGAAAAAGGTTAGAAAATAGTTACCCAATCGATTTGCATTGAAAAGTCTCTTGAAAATGAAGCCTGGAGTGTTGAACATGGTGGAATATTAATTAAATTCGTCATTTAAAATATTACACTATTCAGGCACGATCAATGCTTTACAAACACGGAGACCAAAGAAGTTAGTACTCCGTGAACGTGACAGTTATAGGAAAGGTGCACTCTGTGAACGCGGCCTTAACCTCTGCGAACACAGAGGTCTATGGATCTTGGCTCCCATACTTCCGCAAACGCGGACCCTCTGGCGTGAACGTGAATGTATATATTATTTGGCCTCCGCGAATGCGGACCCGGAGGTGCGAACATGGAGAGTAATCATAGATGCACCAAAAACCAACAAAAACCACCAACTCTATAATGCAGGAAAATCATTAATAGGACACTCGAGATTCATTTGAAACCCCATGAGCACAAACCAAACATGGAGCCATATAAAAAATAATATTTAGAACTCAATGGGATCATCAAAATTTGAATTCGAAACCTCCTAGTCCAAGAACCCAAGAATGATCGTTTAAACTAGTTTTGGACTCAATAATTCAAAATATTCTTGTAAGTTCTAAAATTTACAACGTAGTCAATTCTAGCGTTAGTTTCATCACTCGAAACCACTAAAACTGATAAAATTTTGATTCGAGCTCTCAAACTCCAAATGTTGACCAAAGTCAAACCTATGATCCAAATCAATTAAAAAGGCAAGTTTAGATCCAAAATCTTCATTTTAACTTCAAATTCAGTTCTGCAAGTTCTTCCAGACCAAATTCGACATTCTAGAACTAATGAAATTGACGAAATTGAATTCTGACACTTAAAACTCAAAATAACCATAAAACTCAAAATTTTCAACTTTAAGCCTTTAAAAACTCATTTTAGCAAAACTCCAATATTTTACAAGATTTTTAAAATTTGACTTTTAGACTCAACCAAAAATGATCCAAAAAAACTTTCGAGAAGGACACAATGGTAATTTGATCAAAAATGCCAAAAATGACCTTCAAGGTCATTACATTATCCACTACTAAAAATAATGTTCGTCCTCAAATATAAGATAAGGGACATACATAAGGGTTCAAATAGCTGAGGGTATTAGGCACGCATATCTGACTCTATCTCCCATGTGGTCTTACTCTCGGGCCTATGGCTCCACTGAATCCTTACTGAAGTGATCTCCTTAGTCCTCAACTTTCTCACCTGCCTGTCCAAAATGGCCATTGACTGCTCCTCATAAGTCAAATCTAGGCTCAACTCAATCGAATCCATAGAAATCACATAAGACTCATCTGGAATGTAACACCACAACATCGAAACATGTAATACAGGATGGACTAAAGACAAGTTGGGTGGGAAGGCAAGTTTATAAGCCACATCTCCCACTCTATCAAGAATCTCAAAAGGACCGAACCTCAGACTAAGTTTTCCTTTCATCCCGAATCTCATAACACCCTTCAAAGGTGAGACCTTCAACAAAACCATGTCACTAACCATGAACTCCAAAGGTCAAACCTGCTTACTAGTATAACTCTTTTGGCGGCTCTAGGATGTCACCAACCTACTCTGAATCAACTGCACCCACTCTAGATCATCTCTCAACATATCAACACCCATGCTCACCACCGCTATTATTTCAAACTATCAATGGGCGATATGCATCTCCGACCATACAAGTCCTCAAAAGGAGCCATTAGAATACTGGAATGATAACTATTAATATACGCAAGCTCCGCAAAGGCCAAGTATTGATCCCACCTAGCACCAAAATCAATAACATAGGCTCGAAACATATCCTCTAACACCTAAATGGTGCTCTCGGACTGGCCATTGATCTGGGGTGAAAATTTATACTCATATCCAAACGGGCACCCAAACCATATTGTAAAGCCCTCTAAAAATATGAAGTAAACAATGAGCCATGATTCGATACAATGACACTAGGACTCCATGAAGTCTTATAATCTGACTGATATAAAGTTGGGCCAATTTCTCAGCGGTATACTTCACCTTGACTAAAATGAAGTGGGCGGACTTGGTCAATTGATCCTCCATTACCCAAATAGAATCAAAACCCCCAACTATAAGAGGTAACCCAACTACAAAGTCCACGATAATGCATTCCTACTTCCACTCAGGAATGGGCATCCTCAGAAGCTCTCCACATGGCCTCAAATGCTCACACTTGACTTGCTGGCATGTCAAGCACCTGGCTACAAACTCAGATATATCTCTCTTCATACCATGCCACTAATAATGCTGACTCAAATCATGGTACATCTTAACTACCCTTGGATGAATAGAATATCTAGCACAATGAGCCTCCTCAAGTATCAATCTGACTAAATCACCAGTCTTGGGCACAAAGATATGACTCCCAACCCTCAAAACACCATCAGAATCAAGCACTACTTCTCTAGTTTCACCTTTAGTCACCTTATCCTGAATAACACATAACTTTTCATCCTCGTACTATCTCTCACGAATCTAATCCATCCAAGATGAGTGGGCCTCATGGAAGAAAACACTACACCCTACTCTGAGATCTGTAACCTCACCAACCCATTGTGCAATCTCTAAACATCTCTAGCCAACGGTCTCTCCTCAACTCGGATAGCTGATGGACTCCCCATACAGACAAATTTTCTACTCAATGTATCAGCCACCACATTGGCCTTTCCCGGGATGATAGAAAATAGTCAAGTCATAGTCTTTTTTAAGCTCAATCCACCTTCTCTACCTCAGATTTAGATCCCACAGACTGAAGATATATTGTAGGCTATGATGGTTATTAAAGATCTCACCATGGACTCCATATAGATAGTGACACCATAACTTCAACACAAACACAACCGTAGCCAACTCTAAATTATGAGAGTGGTAATTCTTCCCATGTGTCTTCAATTTTCTAGAAGCATAAGTAATATCTTTCCCCTTCTGCATTAACACACCACCTAACCCCACTCCCAAAGCATCACAATAGATAGTGAAATCAACACCCTCCTCCGATAATGTTAGAATAGAAGTTGTAGTTAACAATAACTTGAGCTTTTAGAAGCTCTCTTCACACTTATCAGACTAATGAAATACCATATTTTTTTGAGTAAGTCTAGTCAGTGGAACTGCAATAATGGAGAAACCCTAAATAAACTGGTAATAATAACCAGCCAAGCCCACAAAACTACAAATCTCTATAGTTGAGGTAGGCCTAGTCCAATCCTGAACAACCTCAATCTTTGTTGGGTCAACTCGAATACCCTTCTTGGACACCACATTCCCTAAGAATGCCACTGAACTCAACCAAAACTCACACTTGAAGAATTTTGCATAAAACTTCTCCTCCCTAAGCCTTTGGAGTAGAATTCTCAAATACCTCACGTGGTCCTCCTTGATCTTGGAATATACCAAGATGTCATCGATGAATACAATCACGCACAAATCTAGATATGGCCAAAATACCCCATTTATCAACTCCATAAATATTGCAGAGGAATTAGTCAAACCAAATGACATAACAAGGAACTCATAATGGCTATACCTGGTTCGAAAGGCTATTTTGGGAATATCTTATGGCCAAATCCAAAGCTGATAATACCCAAACCTCAAGTCAATCATAGAAAATAGTGCAGTTCCCAAAAGTTGATCAAATAAATTATCTATGTGAGGAAGCAAGTACTAGTTCTTGACTGTCACCTTGTTCAACTGTCTATAAACAATACACATCCTCATAGATCTATCCTTCTTCTTTACAAACAAGACTGGGGCACCCTAAGGTGAAATACTTAGGTGAATAAATCCCTTGCTCAATATATCTTAGAGCAGCTCTTTTAGCTCCTTCAACTCAGCCGGAGCCATCCAATAGTGAGTAATAGAAATGGGCTTAGTTCTTAACTCAAGGTCAATAGCAAAATCAATGTCCCAATCAGGAGGGACTCTTGGTAGATCAGTAGGAAACATATCTAGAAGCTCAAAAACCACCAGAATAGACTCCATAAAAGGTGACTCAACCATAGTATCGCGAATAAAAACCAAGTAAGCCAGACATCCAATCAACTTTTGGGCCCTAATGTAAGATATCATTTTACTAGGATAGAAACCCTTCGAACCCATCCACTCAATCTTAGGTCTACTTGGCATCACTAAGGTAACCATCTTGGCTTAACAATCGAGAATAGCACGATACGGAGATAGCCAATCCATACCCAAAATAATATTAAAATCTACCATATCAAATATAATTATACCTACCCAAATCCCTCAATTGTTCTTTCAACTCCACCGGACCCATTCGATATGGAAGTATCAAAAGGGGTTAAGTATCAGGTAGAAGATCAATGCTAAAGTTAATTTCTCTTACAAGAGGAATACCAAAATAGTCACCGAGAATTACATCGGAGAATTCATTGACTATAGATACCAAATCAAGAGTAGGAACTTCAGAATCTACTTTTCTAACTTGGACAATATGGTATATACACCCTTAAAAATATTTTTTGAGTCTTTATATATGAAATGAATTTACCCTTGAACACAAAATTATCTCCCTTCCACTCAAGAATAGGTTTGTTAAGGATTTGGAACTTGACCCAATGGGTTCTACAGTCAATAGAGGTATATGATACATACAACCAATCTATACCAAGAATAATGTTAAAATCAGCTATGTCAATTTCAACAAGGTCACAAGGGAAGACTCTATGCAAGACTGGTAGGGGGTAATTTCTATAGACAATCTTGGCTTACACCGACTAACCAATCGGAGTAAATATCGAATATGGATTTAACAAACCCTTAACATATCCGTAACCACATCAAAAGACTTTTCCACCTCTTTCCTAGCATGTAGAGCATAAAATTGATTGCCACATAGACCACTTTTTTTATGAGCTTGGGCACCTTATTGCACTTTCCCTCTTTGAGCTGCTTGACCTTAAATATGCCCTTCTCTTACTGTGTTGGCAACACTAGGACACTAAGAGATCTTATGCCCCATATTTTCACATCCAAAGCAAGCACCATACCTCTCAAGCAACCTCCACCATGGTTCCTCTCACATTTGGGACACTTAGGAAAAATAGCACAACTAGCCTTAGCAGCATCACCTTGAGATTTAGGGGTAGGCACCTATATTTAGCAAACCTTTGATTAGAAACTTGAGATGATCCTTAGCCTTTTTTAAAATGGCCACTACCACTAGATTTAGCATATGAGAAATCCACCTTCAAAACGAGCTCTCTCGAACTCTCTCACTACAAGAAAAAAAACTTTTAACAATCATTTCTTAACGAAGGGAAATGAATCCGGTCGTTATAAATTGTAGCGCCCTTACTATTAAATCTTGTACGCACTTTAAAAAGAATGTTCCGTAGAGATAAAATCAACCCCTACTTCC
>JBCEWC010003624.1:0-29683 GCA_038996855.1 Solanum aculeatissimum
ATGTTAGAAAATTATCTCGGACTAACTTCTAACGAACAAAATGATTTTGATGAATATCTTAACCAGGCTACAGAAAAGCATAAAGGATGCAGAAGGGAAGTCACAACTTTTGGATTGGTGGAAGAATCGTGGAAAATCTTTTCCAAAACTTCAGCGGGTGATTCGTGATGTGTTGGCAACCCAAGCATCGTCGGTGGCTTCAGAAGGCGTTTTTAATGCCGTAAGATTTCAACTAGGAGACCATAGACATTCACTAACAGCTGATAGCTTGGAAATTTCAGTTTTATTCAGAGACTGGATAAATGCGGAGTGGAGGAATTTAGGGCATCCAACTTTGCCATCTCAATTTGAAGCCGATATAGATACTATTTTATCGGAATCAAGTGAAGACGATATGGATTTTATGGAGGAACAAGCTCAAGAACCAATTCCCGAAAAATGTAACTTTAGAAATGTGACAAACACTTAGACAAGATATTGAATGTAGTATAAGATATTAGTATATTGAGAATTTAAGATTTAAGAGTTAACATCTAATTGAAACAGAACCCTTCCTAGAAGGTGGTTGTGTAAATTAGGTTATTTTGAATCTTTACAAATATATGTATTTTGTACAACATTAAATTAGTAAGTATCAACATAATAAAATTATAGGCTATTTGCCTTATTATTTTTTTTGGAATTATTATGTTGATTTACAATTCCTAGTCAAATTTAAACTTTAAATTTAAGAAACTTTTAAATTTGAAAAATTAAAAAAAATTGAAGTTTGATTTTTGAAAATTTGAAATTAGTTCAAGTTTTATCAAACTTTAAATAAAAAAATAAAAATTTGAAGTTTAAATTTTTAAACCCAAAATGCGGGTTAAACCCAAATGGAAACCCAAAATGTGGGTTAAACCCAAATTGAAACAATTTTTTTTAAAATTCCCGGATTACCGGTAGGACCGGTCCAGTCCGGTCCGGCTCTGAATTGTACCAGACGGGGCAGGTACTCATAGCTTCTACCGGTATTACCGGTACCGGTTCGATGCCGGTTCCGGCCATTTGGAACTCGGTTCCGGTCCGGTACCAGTAAGTCCCGGACCGGTAGTTTCGGTACCGGTTCTGACGCCGGCCCTAGTTTCCATCAAATAGAAATAAATCCATAATTGTGCAACATAAAAAGTAAAAGCCTCAAAAGGGCCATAAATACATCGTCTTAAACAAAATACAGGAGAGAGTGGAAAATAGGTAGAGTCCTGAACTAAGGGCTCACCACAATAACAAGCTAGTATTGAACGACAACTACTAGCCACGAGCCGGTGAAGGAGTGTCTGTCCCTACATGGTTAAATCATGCAGGCAAAATATTTGTTAGTACTTTTGGAATGTACTAAGTATGTGAGATGCAATGTAATGCATGAAATTGTAATGCGATCATTCATAAATGTAATATATACTTGGTAAGATAAAATCAACGAAACTCATCCATGAAATAAGGACATGACTCAATATGAATGAGAATAAATTCATGAGAAAACATAAGTGATGGAATCACATCATAGGCCATGTGAGCTATTACATATAATCCAGCATAACCCCCTACGTTGGCATGGGGAGACCACTTGTCGGGTGGAACTCTGTCAACTTAACATGCATCATTATAATATAAATAGCCTAGGTGGATCCATTAGCGTAACTTACAAGGGCTCCTATATTGGCACATAGTTAATGTGACAAAGGGTTGCTTTTAAGGTTCCCTTACCGAACCCCACCTCAATGCCACATTCAGTGCTAAGTCATCCCACAAAAATCTTTAAACTTAACTTAGAATCATAAGTAGTAATCATAAGAGTAGCTTGAACTTAGGAATCGCCAAGTGAGTATTGTCCTTTCATCTTGGGGACCTTTCTTAAACATATCTAGGGCATTTGTCAACATGCTTATATATTTGAAAACTTAACTTTAAAACTCATCTTTAATGCTCTATCATCATCTTAAATCATGCGTAGCTTCACTTAAAAACTAGGTGGGCTTAGCTTTTATAATGGAACAATCATAAAACACATAAAGTTATAAGGAAATTTCTCTTTAAAGGAACATTGAAAATGTCCAACCTTCATCAACATTAAAACCTTTAATGGGGCCATCATCAACTACTCAAATGTGCATATATACTTTTTAGACTTTTTGTAAGATATCATGAATAGCACTTAATAACGTAAATATCATGAAATCATCATAAACATGCATATTAACTTAAGAAACTTAAAGAAAAGGTAAAAAACTTGAAAAAGGGTACTTTATGGGTAGAAAGATACCTATAAATGAACTCACATACCTTGGGTGAACTCGAGAGAAACAAACTTATGGGATTGAGGAAAAAACCTTAGAAACCCTAGCCTTATTCTTGAGAGCTACTTTCCTTAGGAAATTTGAGACTGAAGAATGATAGAAATTAGGACTTAACGGCTAATATAGGGTCCCTTTCCCGTCCCCAAAATGACAGAGTCTAGGAATAGATAGGTCAAAAATGACAAAATTATCACTTCTTAAAAACGGTCAGAATCGACTTACAGAACCCCGATTATGGGTCATACGTCGACTTATGGATCGTAAGTCCCTTCGTCTAATGACACCTTTGAAAATTCCTGAAAACCAACTTTGCTGGACCTAAAGCTACGAACCCTTATTACAGGTCGTATCCTATTCCACTGGTCGTTTGATAACTTGTGAGTCACCCTTTAGCAAATTCAAAATTTCCTTCATGTTTGGGGTCCTACTCACAAACCCACATACGGGTTGTAAGGTATCCTACGAGCCATCACTTGGTCCGCGGGTTACCCCACACTTGGAAACTTTTTTTCTTTTCTGAAGTTCATATTCACAGACATAACTAACGGGCCGTATGTTCACTTATGGGCCATAAGTGTCCCTCGCAAAGCAGACTTCAGGTCATTTTCTAAACAACTTTTTTGCACGTAGGGATCCTAAACTGGGGGTCATTACAATATCCCCCCTTGGGAACATTTTCCCCCTAATGTTCTTAAAGGCAGGCTTTAAGGAGTAAACTGGCAGCTAACAACCCAATATGCATGCAAAAATGCAAGTTCATCATCATTTCTCAAAATTTTTAGATTTTACACTTAAAACATATTTCAAAATAGTTTATAAACATCAAAATAAAGGCATACATCATGAAAAAACTAAAATGCGGGGATTTAGAGTTTTTAGGAAGAATTTCTTAATACCTTAGGCTTGAGTAGAGTGGAATAGATATGGGTAACGCCTCATCATATCCGCTTTCACTTCCCACGTAGAACCCTCAACTTGTTGATTTCTGTAAAACACTTTGATGGATACAACTTTCTTGTTTCTTAGCTTTTTCACTTACTAGTCAAGGATTTTAACTGATACTTCTTCATAACTCAAATCATCTTCAAGTTTCACATCATGCAAAGGAACTATGGAGCTTGGATCACCTATGAATTTCCTCAACATCGACACATGGAAAATCGGATGAATCAAATGCATCTCATTGGGTAGATCCTACTTGTAGGCCACTTTTCCCATTCTTCTCACCACCTTATAGGGCCCTACATATCTTGGGCTCAATTTCCCTTTCTTGCCAAGCTGGATCACATCTTTCATCGGAGACACCTTTAAGTAGACCCAATCACCAACTTGGAACTCAAGTTCCCTTCTTCTCATATCAGAATATGACTTTTGGCGACTTTGGATTGTTTGAAATTTCTCCCTTATGCTTTTAATTTTATCCATAGCATTCATCACCAAGTACGATCCTATTAATGCTACCTCGCTGACTTCAAACCACTCGATGGGCGATCCACACCATCTACCTCACAATACCTCAAATGGTGCCATTCCAATACTTGCATGAAAGCTATTATTATAAGCAAAGTAAATGCTCATTCCAACTCCCCTTAACTCCAACACACAAGCCCTCAATATATCTTTCAACGTATGAATAGTTCTTTCGGCTTGCTCATCGATTTGAGGATGAAAGTACTCAACTTCACCCTAGTGCCAAGTATTTTTTGAAAAATCTTCCAAAAGTGAGACGTGAATTGAACTCCACGATCTGATATGATGGATAATGGAATTCCATGCAACCTCACTAACACTTGGATATGAAAGCGGGCATATTCTTCAGCATTGAATGTAGTCTTGACCAGTAGGAAGTGAGCCGACTTTGTCATGCGATCTACTATCACCCATATGGAGTCAAAATTCTTTTTGGTCTTCGACAACTACAAAGTCCATGTTAATTTATTCCCACTTTCAAGTAGGAATATCAATGTCTTGAGCTAGGGCACCCCATCTTTTCTTTGACTTGTTGATAGTTAACACATTCAGACATGAATTGGGCATTGTCTTTCTTTACCCCTTTCCACCAATAAATTTCCCTTAAATCTCAATACATCTTTGTAGTGTCGGGGTGAATGGAATATGAAGAGTTATGAGCTTCTTGATCAACTTTTTTAACTCACCATTATTGGGTACGCATAACCTCCCTTGATACTGGAGTGCACCATCTCCCCCTTGTGAGAAGACTTATACCTTTCCATCTCTCACTAAGGTTTTTAACTCAACCAAGGCAAGATCAAGGTCTTGCTTAACCTTAACCTCATCAACCAAAGAAGATGTGGACCCACGAAGAACCATTGCACCACCATTGTCGGTCTCACTCAATTTCACTCCCAATCTCACCAATCTAAGAACATCTTTATCCAACTCTATTTTTCCATCATCTTCAATGTGAGACACACTTCCCATGAAAACTCTACTAAAGGTGTTGGCTACCATATTAGACTTTTCGGGATGGTATTTCACACTCATGTCGTAGTCTTTGAGTAGCTCCAACCATTTTCTTTGCCTTAAATTAACATTCCTTTGGGTGAATACATATTGGAGACTCTTGTGGTCAGTGAAAACATCTACTGAACTCCATACAAGTAATGTCGCCAAATCTTTAAGGCAAACACCACTGCCACAAGCTCAAGATCATGAGTTGGGTAATTTTTCTCATGCACTTTCAACTGCCTGAAAGCATAAGTGATAACATTACCGTTATGCATTAGCACACAACCCAACCTAATTCTTGATGCATCATAGTACACGGCAAACCCATCATTTTCTTCTAGCAATGTCAATTTGGGGCTGAGGTTAACTTGTCCTTCAAAGTTTGGAAGCTCCTCCCACACTCATCCGTCCACATAAAATTAGCTTTCTTTTGGCTCAACTTAGTGAGTGGAGGCGAAATGGAAGAGAAATCTTGCATAAACCTTTTATATAATTGGCTAGGCCGAAGAAACTCCTTATGTCGGTAAGAGTCAATGGCCTTGGCCAATTTCTCACCGCTTCAGTCTTCTTAGGATCAACCTTAATACTATCATGGGAAACCACATGCATAAGGAAGGCAACCTCATCTAGTCAAAACTCGCATTTGTCAAACTTTTCATAAAGCTTCTATTCCCTCAGTATTTGTAATACTACCCTCGAGTGTTCCATATGCTCTTGCTCACCTCGGGAGTAGATAAGGATGTCATCAATAAACACCATGCTGAACATATCAAGGTAGGACTTGAACACCCTATTCATGAGGTCCATAAAGATCACCGGAGCATTAGTGAGGCAAAATAACATCACCACAAACTCAAAGTGACCATACCTAGTCCGAAATTTCACTTTCCCTCACCCTTAGTTGGTGATACCCGGATCTCAAGTCAACTTTAAAGAAGTGTGTATCCCTTTGCAATGATCAAACAAATCATCTATTCTCGAAAGAGGATACTTGTTCTTGATGATGACCTTATTAAGTTGTTGGTAATCAATACACATACGGAGCGACCCATCCTTCTTCCTCATGAATAACACCAGAGCACCTCATAGAGATTAACTAGGCCTAATAAAACCCTTCTCCAATAAATTCTTCAGTTGCTCTTTCAACTCCATGGGAGCCATTCTATACAGAGGGATTGAGATAGGTAGAGTATTAGGTAGTAGGTCTATGCCAAAGTCTATTTCTCTTTTGGGAGGAACACTCGGTAAATCATCCTGAAAAACATGGGAAAACTCATTTACGATAGGGACTGACTCAAGAGAAGGAACTTGGGGAGAGACATCTTTGACATTTACCAAGTGGTAGATGCACCCCTTGGAGATCATCTTACGGGCTTTCAAGAAAGAAATGAATCAACCCTTACATGAAGAGTTACTACCCTCCCATTCAAGAATTGGCTCAGTGGGGAATTGGAATTTGACCCTAAGGATTCTAAAATCAATGGAAGCATAGGAAACATACAACCAATCCATCCCAAAAATCACATAGAAGTCTACCATGGAAAGCTCAACTAAGTCACATGGGATCACTTTATGCAAGATAGAGACGGGACAATCTTTATGGTTTCTTCGGGCTATGATGGACTCTCTTATAGGGTTACTTTTCTCATAAGGTTCATGGAGGACCTTGGGACACACAAGAAACTTATTAGCAGGGAATGGGGTTACAAAAAATAAATTTGTTCCCGGATCTAGGAGTGTATATGCATCATAATCAAAAACTCATAACATACGGTGAATATGTCCAGAGCTTTTTCGACCTCTTGGCGACCATGTAATACATAAAACTGGTTGGTTCTTCGTGAACCTTGAGCTTGACCCCTTTGGGCTTGGGGTTTTGTGCCTCCACTCTTACAATCCTTGGAAAAATATTTGGGCTTCCAAAAAGTGAAGCAAGAATTGGACCCGGCTAAGCATTTCCCCTTGTGTGGTCTTTCACACTTAGAGTAATTCGGATTTTAGGGGCTTTGGAGAAATCCCTTTATCCTTGGCCACTTGAGGAGGTGTGTTGGTAGATCATTGACCACTTTGATTTTGGCCACCTTGAAACTTGTGACCACCACGCTTTTGGTGAGCAAAGTTCCCACCATCAAATTGAGCCCTCTTGGACTCTCTCGCCCTCTCCCAAAGCTTTTCTTTTTCAATTTGTTTGACATATGTCATAAGGCGAGAGATGTCTATCTCATTGACCAATATGGACGTCTTTCATTCCTTGGAGACCAATTCAGAGACACTAGAAATAAATTTACGCATTTGAGCCCTTAGATCGGTGACCATAAAGGAAACATATTTTGATAGATTAGTAAATTTGAGGGCATACTCTCTCACGCCCATTGTACCTTGCCTCAAGTTGATAAAATCTTAGACCTTCGAATCTCTAAGATCAATGGGGAAGAATCGATCCAGGAAGGGACATTTGAATTCCTCCCAACCAATAGGACCCGCTCCTTGACCCCTCTTGTTGACCTATTGCTCAAACCAAATCTTGGCCACTCCTTTGAGTTGGTAGGCCACCAACTTAACTTTTTCTTCTGAGGGTATGTCCATCACTGCCATAACATGATACACCTCCTCGATGAAGTCTATAGGGTCTTCATTAGTCTTTGACCCATGGAATTCCGATGGGCTCATCTGCATGAAGTCACGTACTCTTGTAGCTGGAGTAGGCACTTGAAGAGGGATGACTATCTCCCTGTTGGCCTAATTGGCCAAATCTTGGGCCAAAAAGGTGAATGCGGCTCAAAACTCCGCATGAGACACTCCATCGTTCGATTGGAGTAGAGGGACTTATTGTTCCGGAGTGCCTCATTGATGGGGAGCTCTTCGTGACAACATGATCTAGAAATAAGTAAAAGCCCATCGTTAGTTAGACGAAAACCTTATTCAACTCTAGGGCACGACATGAATATAAAAGAAGGGAAGACTTTCCTAAACCATCTCAAAGCCTCTCACTCAAGATAGTAGTGAACTTCAACACCTTGAATGGGACTATATGCTACAGGATATACATGGGCATCCGAGGAACATTTCAAAACCTCATGCTCTAATACTAAGTTTGTAACGACCCGACCTAGGGGCCTTGTCATCACACGACAAATGAGATACCCGAAGGCACCTCACCCAAGCCATCTCAAATATGTTAAGCATTCATAGGTGATACATTAAAACTTTTGCGGAAATTACAAAGGGAAGGAACTATCGGTCAATTTTAGCAATGAAACAACATTAAAAAGTAGTAAAAATGGATAACATCGTTTTACCCATAAGAATACCACTAATACATAATGAACAAAACTGATACGGTCAGTTTCCATCAAATAAAAAGAAATCCATAACTGTGCAACATAGAAAGTAAAAGCCTCAAAAGGGTCATAAATACATCGTCTTAAACAAAATACACGAAAGAGTGGAAAATAGGTAGAGTCCTAAACTAAGGGCTCACCATAATAACAAGCTAGTATTGAACGCCAACTACTAGCCACGATTCGGTGGAGAAGTGCCTATCCCTATATGGTTAAATCATGCTGGCAAATTATGCGTTAGTACTTTTGGAATGTACTAAGTATATGAGATGCAATGCAATGCATAAAATTGTAATGCCATCATTCATAAATATAATATATACTTGGTAAGTTAAAATCAATATAACTCATGCATGAAATAGGGACATAGCTCAATAGGAATGAGAATAAATGCATGAGAAAATATAAGTGATAGAATCACATCATAGAGTCATATACATATGGGAGTAAACCTTAACCGACATATAAGATCATGTAAGCTACTACATGGAATCCAACATAACCCCTTACATTGGCACGGGGAGGCCACTTGCTGGGCGGAACTCCGTCAACTTAGCATGCATCATCATAACATAAATGGCCTAGGTGGATCCACAAGCCTAGTCTACAAGGGCTCCTATGTTGGCACATAGTTAATGTGACAAAGGGTTGCTTTTAAGGTTCCCTTACCGAATCCCACCTCAATGCTGCATTCAGTGCTATGCCATCCCACAAAAATCTTTGAACATAACTTAGAATCATAAGAGTAGCTCAAACTTAGGAACCGCCAAGTGAGTATTGTCCATTCATCTTAGGGACCTTTCTTAAACATCTCTAGGTAATTTGTCAACATGCTTATATATTTGACAACTTAACTTTAAAACTCATGTTTAATGCCCTATCATCATCTTAAATCATGCATAGCTTTACTTGAAAGATAGGTGGGCTTAGCTTTTATAATGGAAAAAATCATAAAACACATAAGTTATAAGGAAATTTCTCTTTAAAGGAACATAAAAACCGCCCAACCTTTATCAACATTAAAACCTTTCATGGGGTCATCATCAACTACTCAAACGTGCATATATACTTATTAAAATCATTGTAAGATATCATGAATGGCACTTAATAACGTAAATATCATGAAATCATCATAAACATGCATATTAACTTAAGAAACTTAAAGAAAAGGTAAAATACTTGACAAAAGGGACTTCATGGGTGGAAAGATACCCATAAGTGAACTCATATACCTTGGGTGAACTGGAGAGAAAGATTCTTGTAGGATTGAGGAATAAACCTTGGGAACCCTAGCCTTGTTTTTGAAAGTTTCTCGCCTTAGGAAATTTGAGAGTGAAGAATGATAGAAATTAGGGCTTAAAGGCTAATGTACGATCCCTTTCCCATCCCCAAAATGACATAGTCTAGGAATAGATAGGTCAAAAATAACCAAATTATCCCTTCTTAAAACTATTAGAATCGACTTATGGAACCTTGATTACGGGTCGTAGGTCAACTTACGGACCGTAAGTCCCTTCGTTTGATGACACCTCTAAAAGTTTCTGAAAACCAACTTTGTTGGACCCAAAGCTATGAAGCCTTATTATGGGTCGTATCCTATTGCATGGGCCATCTAATAACTCGTAAGTCACCCTTCAATAAACTCCAAATTTCCTTCATGCCTGGGGTTCCACTCATGAAACCATATACGGGCCTTAAGGTATCCCATGGGTCGTCACTTGTTCTGTGGGTTACCTCATACTTGGAAACTTTTTTCCTTTCCTGAAGTTCATATTCATAGACACAACTTACGACCCATATGTTCACTTACGGTCCATTAGTATCCCTCATAAACTAGACTTCAAGTTATTTTCTACATAACATTTCTGCACTCAGGGATCCTAAACTGGGGGTCATCACAGTTTTGATACTCAAACAAACTTGATATTACTAGATATGCTTGATTTTTATGACATCCTGGGTATGAACTTGTTAGATCCTCATCATGCCATGTTAGATTGTTAAGCCAAAACTGTTACCTTAGTTGTACTTGGCATTTCTCCAGTAGTATGGTAGGGATCTGTTAGTCGTGCACCAGTCGGTATTATTTTGTTTATTTATGTTCGGAGGTTGATATCCACTAGTTTTTTAGCATGCTTGGCTCATGTTCATGATGTGAAAGATGAGGCTCCTGTTGTAGAGTCAATACCAGTAGTCTATGAGTTTCCAGATGTATTCCCTATTAATTTTCTTGGGTTGCTGCCAGAGAGGGATGTTGATTTTTCTATAGAGGTTGAGACAGACACTAAGCCCATATGCATTCCCCCTTATCAGAAGGCTCCTACAGAGCTTAAAAAGTTCAGTACTCAGCTTCAGGGTCTTCTAGACTTGGGTTATATTTGGTCGTGTGTTTCTCCCTAGAGAGCCCCTATTCTGTTCATGAAAAAAAGACGAGACTCTCCAGATGTGCATTGATTATAGGCAGTTGAATAAGGTAATGGTGAAAAACTTTTATTCTCTACCTCGCATTGATGATCTATTTGACTAATTACAGGGAGTAACAGTGTTTTCGAAGATAGATTGGAGGTCAGCCTACAATTCATTCATATGGGGTTCTTAGATTTGATGGCAGGTTGTGTGGTCCCTAATTCGGGGGTTTGATACAGTTGATTATGTGCGAGGCTCATGACTCTAGGTACTCTAATAACCCAGGTACAACAAAGTTGTATCGAGACTTGAGGCAACATTACTGGTGAGATGCCATGAAGAGAGACATCATTGCTTATGTGTCACATTGTCTTAGCTGTCAACAGGTAAATACCGAGCATCAAAGGTCCGGTGGGTACTTTAGAGGTGCAACACCCGGTAAAATTATCAAAATACCCCTAGATAAGAGAATGCTTCATAACGTATCTTCCCAAACACTTTTGGCAAATCCGAGGTCGGAAATACGATTTGCATAAAAATTATGTGGAAAAATGGTCTTGGTTAATTTTTAGAGCAACCGAATCAAAAGATAATTTTTTGAGGCAAAAATAAAATTCTAGAAAAGTGCGCGATAAGTTCGCGTCGCAAAATGATCGCGTACTTGCACTTAAATTTGATCCCTTTATTTTCTACGGGATTATAAAATCGATCAGAAATTTTTTGGAAAAAAATACATAGGTACATGACAGGTCTGCGACGCGGACCTAGTCCCCCGACCTGTTCCACCGAAGTTCAAAATTTTAAATCTTTTGAGGGGCATTCTAGAGTTTTCCCCACCCCTCCTAAACTTGATCCACGACCAAAATAAGTCATCTTTGACCTAAAAAGGGTTTCAAAACCCATTCCTAAGTCTTGTACGCATTCTAACAAAAGACCTAGGGCTAGAGAGAAGAGAGAAGAGCAAGGATTTGAGGAATTCAAGCCAGATTCGTGCCAAGTTGATTGTCTACCTTCATTCTAGGTATGTAAGACTAAAATAAAACATGGGATTGTTCTTCCATGTGCCCCCACTGATGGTAATATAAAGATTGTGAAAGTATTGAGTCTCTATGCATGTTTTATTGAAGGTTTTCTTGTAAATTTTATACATTATATGTATTTTACATGATTGATGATCATCATGCACTTGTTTTACTAAATGAATATTTTATACAAGTTATTTCATAAACCCAACTTTTTACTTCATATAAGAATTGCATGAAAGAACCTAGGGGTTGTGTCTAGAGCCTTAATTTGAGAATGATGATTGTGATTGTGATGTGAGCTTGATGATAGGTTGATAGAACTTGATAGTCCTAAGAGTCTTCATAATTGAACTCGATTGATTTCCAAACTGATAGTTCCCTTAATGATTGGTCTAAACTTCCCTTAATGGTGATGATGTTGATAGAGCTTGATAGTCTTAAGAGTTCCCATAATCGAACTCTAAAGATTGGTCTAACTGATAGTCCTCCTACGTGATTGTCTAATTTATTCTTGAAAGGCCGATAGGATTGATTGGTCGAATTGTTGAAAGATATGATTGAAAAATGATTTGATTTGATGGATTGATATGAGCTCTTATGAGTCTCACTGATCGGATTGATTGAGTTTGATTGTTTATGAGCGTACATAAGGTAATTTGTAATTTATTTTTTTTATATATAGATTTTAAATTCCTTGAACATAAGATCAAAGGTCAGCTTAGTGTAGGGTCAAAAATTATCTTGAGGTTCCAAGTTCAAATCTTAGACACTATACTTTTAGGGGATCACAATTGATCAGACTTGTGCTATATGCAACATTGCTGATGAAAGTCTCAATCATTCAGAATTGCAGATATATTTTGGTTAAAAATATTACAGTGACAGGAGATCAATGGGCAGATAGTTAATGTGGCAGTATGAAGTTATATATGGGAAGTGTCAATGCTAAAGTTAAAGATGCAGCTGCAATGATTTATCAAATGACTTTTGCTGTTTGCATATACCAACTGGAGGAAAAGAAATGATGCCCTTAGATTGGTGATTCGGGAATTTGTTTTTTTGAGGCAGTGGTAGGACAAGTAGATATTTGCTTAATTTTTATCCTTAGTTATAGAATGGTAGAAGTCTGGAAGTAAATGTAAGATTGGGACATGCGTCCAAACTTGCACTGGTTTTTCCATGCATTGCTGTATTGCTAAATTTATGCTACTAACGATAGGCCGAGTTTGGTACATCAACCGTTTACTCAATTTTCTTATATACACAATGACCATGGGATAAACCTCTGCTAACTGTTGTTTCAGCTTCTCTGCAGCTGAATAAATCATTTACTCATTCATCAATGACATACTTTCGTTTGCGACTTTCTCTACTACAACAACAACAACAACATACCCAGTGAAATCCCACAAGTGGAGTCTGGGGAGGGAAAAAATGTACGCAGACCTTACCACTACCTCATAGAACGAAAACAATGATAGTGCGACTTTCTCTACTAATTACAAAATTACCCTCTTCTCAACAAAGTCTAGTAAATTTGGTAAGCATCTTCACCTCACTCGTGGGGCATTTTCACCTCAATCGTGGAGCTTTAAGCCATCAGGACTATGAAGAAACCACACACAATATTATTTTATCATTGAAATGTTTTATCATTCGCTTTTCCTAATGACATGAAAATATTCTGAACAGATTTTGATAATGACAAAGTAAATCAGATCACAAGCTTGAAAGAGAAACTGAAGAAAGCACAAGAACTGAAGATTTCTTTATTAAAAGTCGAAAGACTCCTCAATAAAATAAAGAAGTTAATCGAGTGGAAAACTACTCCTTTGTAGGATTCTATTAATTAAGGTTTTGTGTTCTATAAAAGGAGGATTAAAACAGATGAACGACAGCTTATGCAATAAAAAACGAGGTCTTCTCAAGCATGAGCAAGACAGCATTAAAAGGGCATAGCAACAGAAGAAAGAAGAACTAGAGTTAGGTTTTCTTTCGAAATGCTAGATTCGTGTTTTGATTCAACTTAGAATTATTGTTTATTGATAATTCTTCCAAGTATGGAAGTGAGTTGTGTGAGAATTGTAACAAGAAGTGGGTTTGACTTCTTGGAGAGTAGAGATTATGATTATTGTTAAAATCGTTAGAGTTGAGGTACTAGAGTTAGTCCCTTAGATTATAGAGTTATAATTTGAAACCGCTCTTTGAAGTTTAGTGAGAAGAGGTTTTTCATGATAAATTTTTGTTTCATTTATGTTACTTTATTATGTCTTTTAATAATACAAGAACCTGTTTCTTGTATTGGTTGGGTGGTTAACGTCTCTTCCCCCTTTGGAAGAAGACATCCAAGTGAAATTTCCCATTCCCTTTTTCAAACCTCTGGAGAAATACTGAAAGATAGAAGACGTTAAGATCAAGTGTTAGAAGTTAGAATCAGATTCCTCAATTTTTTTCTTCTTTTGGAGTTCACATGATTAGCTCCAAAGAATGACTCATTAATTAATGAAGGAAATCCAAACAATAAATGCTAACTTCAAAATCAACAGTGAGGACCAAAGGAACGCGCAAAACTCATCTACAATTTTAAGTGGTCCTTTGCCTCATATTATAACATTTCATTATAGAAAGTGACTGCAGCAATGCATGAGTATTTCTGTCTCCCATCACTCTTCTGACTTTTTAGCACAAGTACCATTTTCGATCGAGTATTCAACAAATTCATCAAGAAGACATGGCCAAGCTCCTTCAGTATCATAGTTTGATAATGTAGCATCCACAGTCTGTGTAAGAAGTCATAGACACCAATATAATGTACTTCTTTTGAAATATAACTTGAAAGTAATATATACTGATGTGCATATCATCAGGCAACTTTTTTTAATTCTTTACAACTGCAAAACCTTGAGGAAATCTTTTGACATGATTTTAAACATCTAGACTAAGCACAGGAAGTCGGAACAAAATGGCAGAAGTGTGTGGTAAAGGTTATAGAGGGTGTCTGGAAGCTAATATGCTCAAGTGATGAGTCATAACTTACCTTGGCAAAATCCAATAGCTGTAACCAAACATCACGTGAGATAGCCTTGTTATGTCGTTCCTGCATCAGGTGGTAGCAAAAGGACACCACAAGAAGAAAGGAACAGGGGTGAGATACACCATCCTCTTATCCACATTAAGAACCAAGTAAATGCTGAATCATATGCACATTAAGATAGATACAAATCAAAAGGGATGGAGCAGATTACTTCAAGTAAACAGAAACCCAATGATCGTCCAGCAAAATAAGGCACGTTGTGATTTTCATTAAGCAGATTAACCGAATTTCAAACCTAACCAACTTAGTCAGCTGCCTGTACATAACTTAAAAAAGGGTTACCCAAGGATTTCCCGTTCAATTACCTGGATAAACTGACACCATTGATCAATCAATGGCCACTGCAATTCTGCAAAAAGCAAATTCCACAATGCAAGCGCTGTTTCCAAGGCCAAATATTTCTGACCCTGAAAATTATGTAAAATTTTATAGTTATCTCTAGTGAAGTAGAGGAAACTCAGAGAGAGCATATATGTTTTGCACCGATGTATAATGATAATATATGGAAATATTCATGCACATGTTTACTAGAGATCTATAAACAAACTATCATAACCAAATATGACGAAGTAAGATAGACATATACAGCTGAAACTACATGCATTGTGTTTGACACCCTACAATTTTATTTAAAATCTAAGGCATAAGGGTTTAAAAAACGTATTACTATCCAAGCTGTACGCTTGAGCTCGTCCTCGTTTCAAAAAGCAATCAACTGCAAAATGTAAGTAAAACATGCAGAACTAATACAACCAATAAAGTGATAAAAAAGAACATAAGGATCTGCTCAATAGTGTTCACGCAATACTGGAGAATTTTCTTCACTCTGATAAGATAGGAGACTTCTATTTTGATGGTTAACGGTAATTTATTGATATCAGACCAAGAAAGTAGTAGTTCTAATGTACGTATCACAGTAATATGTACAACAATCAGCCAATCAATCAAGCCAAACTATAGAAGCAAACTAGCATACTCTTGTAACACGAAAAAATATAATAAAATAGCAAGGAACAAATAATCCCGAACAGCAGATTTTCAATATCTTCAAAGTTTCTACTAGTCTTCTCTCTTTTTGATGGCTTCTACTAGTCTTTTCTCTCCAAAAGTCCAAACTGCTTTAAAAATGTCCAAGGGGTTGATTCAAGATTTTTCCCCTTCAGTTTCCAAGAGTAGTCACCTGTTTTCAAGTGTATAGGACTAGTACTGTTTTGTTTTACAATGATGATGTTTGAGCCAACTTGTGTGCACCTAGCCTAATGTACCGAGCAGCTTATCCCGCGCACAAGCACAAGTTGCCAAGGTAATCCTATCTAACAGAGTTGGACGGAATGGGCTCACACCAAGTGTTATAACTGGAACTCAAACATAGGATGTCCAGGACTTCAAGAATGATAAAAGGGGGGAAAAGAACAGTGCTTTAGGTGTTCTAATTGGAACTCGAAATGGGAGCTTCGGTTTATACTCCTGTTCCTCAGCCACTATGTCATTACCGCAGAACTGGACTTAGTAGTTCATCTGGTTTACTTTTTAAGTAATAGTTTGGGAACAATATAGGTTTCTAGGATTCTCTTTTTGCTCAACTAGAACAGCCTAGAGCACTGCTCCTTCCTTTTTCTCCTTTACCATTGTTCAACTTAAGAGCAAAATGCAATGCTAACCCTTTTAGACTGCCTTTCAAATCTCATTTGAATGTATTCACCTTGTTGCATTCTCAAATCCCCACAAAAAATTGTAGCAGCATAGACTCCTCCAGAAAGCAATAACTGAAGAGTATTAAACTAAAGAGCTTTAACAAAGGGACACTGCATTGTCTAAACCTTGGAAACCTCGGAAACCTCCAACTTCTCCTGCACGATACCACAAAGGAGGTCCTGGATGATCCATCCAGTGCTCCACTTTCTAACTTCAGATAACATAGACAAAGACAACTGCCTCCAGTTGTCTAATGAATTCCACCCCTTTTATGACATCTTTCTGTGAATTCTAGACTGTAGAAGTTACTTCCACGTAAGAAACCATTCATACAGTATCTTGGTTTCCTCACTTTAAGATTAAACCCAAAATCAAACATTTCTCCCTTGCTGTGTCTCATGCTACTTTGTAGTGAGCTGCTGCAGACAGTTTCTAAGGTACTGTCGACACAATAGAAATCTTGTCCTCTGAGGGTCTTTTCTTTTAAATGTAGGTTCTTCTAACTAATAACTACTTGTAAATAATTAAAATATTCCTTTGCTGTTCAACTCTATTGAAGAACTTCAATAAAAGTGGTTTATTTGACTTTAGATTGTCTTCTGCCAATGAACCTGCTTCGAAAGCCCAGCTTTTAAGTGTTTTTTGGTACAAGCTAAGTAGCTTCGATGTATGAACTATTCTGATGGACTATTCTGATGGACTAAATAGTAAATACGGGATAGCTTTGGATTTCATCAGAGGCTTATCTGGTAATGGTGAAAAAGCGAATCTTTTTGGGAATAGGCAGCAACCAACTGACTTGTTTTTTTTTTTTGGTTTCCCACCCGGTATCCGGTACCCACATTGGAGCCCGATTAAATCCGGAGTCGCGCCGGGAAGTCCCACATTGGGGGGTAAAGCGCTCCATAACAAAGATGACTCCGTACTCAAGGGGACTTGGACCCGAAACTTCTGATTAAGGATGAAAGAGTACTTATCACTCCACCACAACGCTTGTTGGTAACCAACTGACTTGTTGCTGACACTATTCTCAACATGTTAGTATCTGACTAGTCAAATAAATACATGAAAGACGAGCCAAACAAATGAAGAAGCATCTGAAGCTTAAAATAAAAAAATGCAAAGACCAAAGAACCTCAGAACAAGTGATTGAGTACCCACCTTCTCCTTAGCCCAATCAAAAGTAAAGTTGTAAACTTCACGAAAAGTATCTGGAAAAAGGTAAAAAGAAAATCAAGGTATGGAATCTTTTCCTGTAGTAAGATAAAATTAACAGTTAAAGAAAGATATAGTATCCATGTTCAAATCTCAAACAAGAAAACATCGAAGAACAATGGAACTTCTTTGACCAACAGTGAGGAATTCTATGACAGGACATACCTTCATTTTTCAGCTGAGATCGCAAAAATGGGATTTTTTTCTTGAATTTCTCCAATGAATCTATTCTGCCATTCAGGATGTAGTTTCATCACTTTGACATTAGACATCTAAATATTATAGTTGCCACAATAAAAGAAATTCAACTATAGAGGGGAAAAGGCCTTAATTTAGGCTTACTCGAGAGACTGTACTCCACCAATGAACTCCTGCTTCGAGAATTCACAAATGGTCTCAGCTCTCAATTCCCATGAAAGTACCAACTGTAATTGAATGCAATTGTAACTTGTAAGTGAACCAAAGATCACAGAAGCCCTGTATGCTTTTTCAGATAGGTAACAGCTCCTATATTATTTATAGGAAATATTCTAGTAAAAAAATTACATGAATCCATGAATTGGCATTGCATGGAAAGTAGATGCTTGGAAGTTGAAACAATCATCAACTTACAACCAAAAGCAAATCTCAGATTTACAAGATTTTTTAATAATCTAGGGCCAAAGAGTATCTGTTGTTCCGCTGAGAACTTTTGAGCTATCAAGTATGAAGCAAACAAGAATCAAAATATTCTTTAAAGTGAAAACTCATCTTTTTGCAAGCTGCAAAAGAATCAACCAGATTGGTATGGCTTAATTTTATGTCGATAACAATGTTATTTTGGTTGGCTTGTTAGCACCTCAACTATTCCACTCCACGAGAAACTTGCTACCTCCCACCAGCACAGACATCAGGTAACTCTACTAAGAATGACAATTTCAACCCATATGAGCTAAAATGAGTTCATTTAATTTATATTTATTTTAATAGATTACTCATATTCTCTAAATGGTTAAATATGGATGGATCTATTTTAAGAATTCATACAAATATGATAAACCAATAAGATAGTTTTCTGTTTATCATGGTCCTTAATGACTCGATTTTCGATTTACCAATAAAAAAATACATACAAAATAAATATATGACTTCTCTAACTATGTGACGCAATATGATGAGATACAGTAAAACAAATAAATCAATTGAGCACCTAAACTTAATTATATAAAATATTTGATCTTATATTCTAATTTACTTTCCAACAGAAGAGCTATACATTGGAAACCAAGCAAATACATGACTTACGAGTAACAATTTAGTATCAAGTGATGTTAAATTTTTAATATTTAATATTTATAAAAGGATAAAGTAGTAAATTATTATGATCTTAATGGGTTAACCCAATACTAAAAATCGAAACCGAATTGATAACCAAATATTTTTTTTAAAAAACCCATTAAGAACGGGTTAACCCAATAACAATAAACCAATAAATTTTTTTCGATTTGATTTATCGGTCGGTTCAATTTTTCCACAGCCCTATTGTGGGTATGGTAGAAATGTGGGGGGAGGGGGGTAGCGAAAAAATCTAAATTTATTTTATTTTTTATTTTTTATTTTTCTTTAAGAAAAATTTGAAGGTTGTGGTAGCGAGTCCACCGAGGGAGAGGGGTGTGTGGGATGGAAGTGAGGAGGTGAAGTGAATTTTTCTTTAAAAATAATTGAGGTTGGGAGTAGGGGATCCAGTGGGGGTAGGGGGTGGGGAGAAAAAATGTAATATTTTAATTTTTCATTAAAAAAATTGAGAGTGGGAATGTGGATTAAAATTTTTTTTTTTTTATATTTTTTAAATGGTTCTTTAAAAACAAATTGGGAGTGGGGGTAGGGGGTAGGGTGGGAGTAGAGAGGGGGTGAAATTTTTTAAATTTTTTATCTTTCTTAAAAAAGAAAACTCTTGATACTTTTTAATTTAAAAATTGGAGGTGATAGAGGTGTGGGTAGGGTGGGGATGAGGGTTGGGGTGAGGTGGGTGATAGAGTATGTAAGTAGAAATTTTTTTAAAAAAAATTATGAAAATAATATTTTTTAAAAAAATAATTATTTGAGAGTAGGATTGGGGTGATAGGCGTTGAGCATTAACAAACAAATTTTGATTTAATTTTTGTATCTTTAAGAGATTAAAGTAGGTTGGAACCATTTTTATCCAAATCATATTTGACCAAATTCATATTTGCTCATATTTTATATCGATGGATTTGATCCAAACTGTTTTTGCTCAATTCATATTCAATCCATCTAAATTCGATCTAACTCATCCATTTGTCCCCTCTAACTCTGCCCATCAAGACTTAGATAGGAAGAAATCACCTAGTGTTTTCTTGTCACTGGATTCGAACCTTCGTCTCCAAGGTTTGCTCCACTTCATTGTTACGGCTTAAGTTTTACTGTGACTTAAGGTCATTTTTGTATTTACTCAGAGCTCAGGAAAGGTTATCCAGATTGACGGTAAGAGTTAAACGGAGGTTTGAAAAAGTCTTATTTTTTTCTTGTAAGTTTTTCTTTAATTAACTTTCCCAAGACATATACAACCAATTAAATCCTTATTGCAACACTCCTGGTCCTCCCTTCCACCTTCAAAACAAGTGTCCGGAAGAGGTAGAGAGATAAATAATGAAGTAGACAAGAGGCTAATTGCACATACCATAACTATATCCTGAGGATCAACCTGACAAGAAAACAAAAAGTTTTACATTACTCAGGCATCATCACCAAGAAATTATCAAGGAATCTAGGAAGAAGAAAACGAAATATACAATACACAACAGTATGTATACTACTGAGTTTTAAATCAAGATTGGAAAGATAAATTACAAAACACAGAGTATGATACACAACACCTAACAACTCTTCTCTTTTAAATTTTAATCATGGAACATAGAAATGCTAGACTCATCAGGTCAGCCAATTGAGATTAAGCATGCACCTGAATATCATTGCAGAGGTTGCTAATACCATCAGCCATAATCATGTCAACATTCGGGTCTGCAAAATGGAAAAGAAAATTATATTTGTTTGTGAGCGCACGCGTGCACACAGAGAGAGACCCGTAAAAGTGATCTAATAATATAATGTAAGTTTTTTGACAAAGTAGATGTTCAATAGTATCATCTCATTAAATATGTCTTTGAATGTGAAGATACTTTAGCTTTTACTAAAAGGGTAACAACTCTACAACTTATGAAGCTATCATGCACTATGAACTTTGTAATCTAAATGATCAATTCGATCAATGAAATTTTGATAGGATATCAACTTTTGCATACTCACATAAGGTTATAGAGTTGGCATAACCTAGCACCTGTAAATTGCCCTATCAACTTTTTGGGCTTTGTCAGCTCCTTAGCTATAGCCTAGTTTCTTTTGTTTCTAGGGTTGACTCTGTCTCTATTCAATCTTCTTTTCTACTACTTGTCTGCTTGCATCTTCTTGATGCCTTAATGAAATTTCATTCATAAAAAACAAGTGATCAATGAAAATTTGCTGATATGTAATTCTGGTTACTGTATACATCCTTTTGAAAGGCATAAGTTTGAAATATTCACTCACTTTTATCATGATTTTTACAAATAGGTGATCCAATGTCTTAGAGCTTTATAAACTTTTACCAAAATTTGTCAACTGATTCTGAGGTAGAGGTAAGATCTGCATACACTCTACCCTCCTCAGAATCCACTTTGTGGGACTACACTGTTATCTTTTCCCCTTCACCTGGTTTACGTGTAGAGTGGTCCTTCCATTATTACTTTCTGAAAGCAAATGCTCCTATCATTTATAAAATAGTTTGATGCCAAGTACATTAATCCTTTTTCCATCATATCAAATTTTCCCCGTAGAAGTCACTGAAACAGTGAACCCTCCATCAGATGTTCCTTCACCCTTTTGCATTCTTGCCCAGGCAATCCATCCCACCAAGTACCAAATCCTCGGTTCTTTCATATCTCTTGGACAACCTCCTTCTCTTCTTAATTCCTTTCCTCCGAGAATGGAAGAGGAGTTAGTTCTGGAAGAAGGAATAGCATGCATCTTTTTTTTCCTTTCCAAATCAATGGGTATATCTTTTACCATCATAAATACTGATCAACTATTTAGCCAATTACATTTAGCAGACAATTGGAAACACATGCAGTAAATGAGAGACATGATTTGCTAGATGCTACGGTAAACAAATGTGAGGGCAAAAGCTTAAGATGTGTTACAAAATCTGTATAATAATGTATATAGATAGCATAGTTGATTGTTAGAGATTTGATAGATAATGTAGATGATTATTAGGGATCTCAATATTTAGTTACCATAGTTAGCTTAACTCTTCATGTATTTATATCATTATTCTCTTTGAGTAATAAACAAATTATTCTTCATGTCTTGTCTTTTACATGGTATTAGAGCATAGACCTTTTATTTTGATCAGTTTCGAGGCTGATCTTGTTTTGTATCTGTTGGCTCGAAAGAGTGGATGATCTTGTTCGCGTGTTCCAGCAGAATCATTCAAGATTTGATTTCTTGAGCCGTTTCATCAGATTCAACGGATCCCAATTTGGTCTGGTATTTTTAAAACACTGTTCAACCTTCCAGTATTGTCCAGCTTGCCTGCTATTTTTGAAATCTAAAATTCTTGGTTGTCCTAAATCTATTGTGTTAGAAATCTTCTGAATATTATATGTTGAGCCATTATTAGTTTCTCCAATAGTTGGTACTTTTGGTCTTTCAAAAATAAGAAGGGAGGAAATATGACTATACATAAGAGGGATGAAGTAAGGTTTGTTTCAGCGGATGAGTTTGTTGCATTCACGCCATATCTAAAATCACTAAAGAAATCCACTTCAGTTAATATTTTTGTCGAGTCAAATGAAATGTGTCTTATCACCTCTTCAAATAAATGGGTGACTGATTCCAGCGCCACAAATCACATGACAGGTAATCCTAATGTCTTTTCTTGTTTTCAATCATATAAAGCACCCACTCCTGTTACTGTAGCTGATGGATCAATGTGTAACAGTAATAGATTTGGGATTGTGAAACCTACCTCCTCTATTACCTTGTCATCAATATTAAGTTTATTAAAGTTGACCTTTAATTTGATTTCTGTTAGCAAAGTGACCAGAGATCTTAATTATTATATTTCGTTCTTTCTCAATTATTATTTGTTTTGTGATCTTAAGATGGATCAAACTATTGGTAAAGGACATATATCTAATGATCTTTATATCCTTGATGAATGGGAGCCTCAGTTCATTGCATGCTCTAGTGCTGTGTCTCCATCTGAAGCACATTATCGATTAGGAAATCCTGCTTTACCTGCATTAAAGAAGCTATGTCCTCAATTTCGAAATATTTTTTCACTGGAATGTAAGTCATGTCGATTTGCAAAACATCATCGCAACTTATTAAGTCCAAGGGTTGATAAGCAGGCTGAGTCGGCTTTTGAGTTAGTTCACTCTGACATTTGGGAACTATGTCCGGTCGTTTCCAAAACTAGACACAAGTATTTTGTCACTTTTGTAGATGATTTTTCTCGAATGACTTGGATTTATTTTATGAAAAGTCGTTATGAAGTGTTCACTCATTTTTGTTCCTTTTATGCTGAAATTAAAACTCAATTCAATGCTTCAGTACATATATTAAGAAGTGACAATGCTAAAGAATACATGTTAGAATTATTTCGGTCAGATATGAGACAACATGGTATTCTTCATCAGTCTTCATGTGTTGATACACCTTCTCAAAATGTAGTTGCTAAAAGGAAGAATAGGTATTTACTTGAGACAGCTCAAGCACTCTTGTTCCAAATGAAAGTTCCTAAACAGTTTTGGGCGGATGCGGTTTTCGCAACTTGTTTTCTGATCAATCGCATTCCATCTACCGTGCTTGTTGGTAATGTGCCCTATAGTATTCTTTTTCCAAACAAGTCACTATTTTCTATGGAACCTAAGGTGTTTGGAAGCACATGTTATGTTCGAGATGTTCGGCCATCGATTACCAAGTTGGATCCTAAAGAAGTAAAGTGTGTTTTTCTGGGCTATTCTCGTCTCCAGAAAGGTTATCGATGTTATTCTACTGAACTTGAAAAATACTTGGTGTCCAATGGTGTGATGTTTTCAGAGACTACATCGTTCTTCTATGCACCTCCTATCTCTACGAATCAAGGGAAGGAAGATGAATGGTTAATCTATCAAGTTACTCATGCTTCGACAGTACCATCAAATGATATTGTTCATCCATCTTCTAGTCCTTCTATTGAGCATTAATCAAGTATTGTGCCTTCATTACCCACTCCATTTGTGATAGCTAGACCGCCAATTGTTCAAGTTTACTCGAGAAGGCAAGAGACTAGTGATACATGTACTGCACCAGATTCCTCATCACCAGATCTTCATCCACCTGGTCCTCCAAAAAATCTTGACCTCCCTATTACTCTTCGCAAAGGTACACGGACTTGCAAATCCTTATATTCTATTGCTAATTTTATTTCCTATGATCACTTATCTTCTACATCTAGATCTTTGATTGCTTCCCTAGACTCCATCTCTGTACCCAAAACAGTGAAGGAGGCTTTGACTCATCCTGGATGGTCTAATGCGATGCTTTAAAAAAATACATGCCTTAGAGAAAAATCACACATGGAATTTGATGGATTTACCCCGTGAAAATAAATCAGTAGGATGCAAGTGGGTGTTCACAGTTAAAGTTAATTCAGATGGTTCAGTGGCAAGACTTAAGGTCAGACTTGTGGATAAAGAGTATGCTCAGACTTATGGGGTGGACTATTCAGACACCTTCTCTCCGGTTGCCAAACTCACTTTTGTCCGCTTGTTCATTTCTTTATTTGCTTTCGAGAATTGACCTTTACATCAGTTAGATATCAAGAATGCATTTCTTCATGGCGATCTTAGCTTCAAGAAGAAGTGTATATAGAGCAACCCCCTGGTTTTATTGCTTAGGGGGAATATGGAAAAGTATGTCATTTGAAAAAGTCTTTGTATGGACTGAAACAAAGTCCTTGAGCTTGGTTTGGCAAATTCAGTGAGGTTGTTCAAGATTTTGGGATGAAAATGAGCAAATGTGATCACTCTGTCTTTTATTGGCAATCAACATCTGACATTATCCTCCTTGTTGTGTATGTTGATGACATTGTCATCAGAGGCAGTGATCATATGGGAATCTCTTCCCTCAAATCTTTTCTACATAGTAGATTTCATACAAAGGACCTGGGCCTATTGAAATACTTTTTGGGAGTAGAAGTAAACAGAAGCAAGAAGGAAATTTTTCTGTCTCAGAGGAAGTATATTCTTGACCTACTTGCAGATATTGGAAAGTTGGTTGCCAAACTCTGTAGTACTTCAATGGTTCCCAATGTGCATCTTATGAAAGATGATGGTGATCCTTTTGATGATCCAGAGAGATACAGAAGGTTGGTTGGGAAGTTAAACTACCTTATTGTGATTCGTCCGGATATTGTTTTTGCGGTAAGCGTTGTTAGCCAATTCATGTCTGCACTTACAGTCAAACATTGGAAAACTTTGAAATAGATTTTATGTTACTTGAAAGGGTCAAGGAGCTCCTGGACTTGGCATATTGTATAGAAATCATGACTATACTCGTGTGGAGTGTTTTGCAAATGTTGATTGGGCTGGGTCTAAAATTGATAGAAGATCTACTACAGGCTATTGTGTTTTTGTTGGAGGGAACCTAATATCATGGAGGAGTAAGAAGCAAGGTGTTGTATCTCCGTCTGGTGCAGAATCTGAATACAGAGCTATGTCACAATCTACATATGAGATTATGTGGATACATCATCTTTTATCTGAAATTGGGATGAAGCATCACACCCCAGCTAAACTCTGGTGTGATAATCAAGTTGCTCTTCATATTGCCTCAAATATGGTGTATCATGAAAGAACCAAACATATTGAGGTTGATTGTCATTTTATTCATGAGAAGATTCAAGAGAACTTAATTTGCACCGGCTATGTGAAGACTAGAGAACAACTAGCTGATTTGTAAACAAAAGCATTGCATGGAGCTCGAGTTGATTATCTTTGTAACAAGCTAGGCGTGAATAATATCTATGCTCCAGCTTGAGGGGGAGTGTTGCAAAATCTGTATAATAATGTATATAGATAGCATAGCTGATTGTTAGAGATTTGATAGATAATGTAGATGATTATTAGGGATTTGAATATTTAATTACCATAGTTAGAATATTTAGTTACCATAGTTACCTTATCTCTTCATGTATTTATATCATTGTTCTCTTTAAATAATAAACAAGTTATTCTCCATGTCTTGTCTTTTACAAGTTGCAACATTGCTGACTATAAGTCTGGATAAAGCCAGATTGTACAGAACAATGTAACTTGACATTATGAGAACTTTTAGTTAGTCTTCTACAAGTTCAGGTCAAAGCATGCTAGAC
This sequence comes from Solanum aculeatissimum, assembly GCA_038996855.1. Classification (NCBI taxonomy): domain Eukaryota; kingdom Viridiplantae; phylum Streptophyta; class Magnoliopsida; order Solanales; family Solanaceae; genus Solanum; species Solanum aculeatissimum. The sequence goes on from JBCEWC010003624.1 coordinate 26,037, forward strand.
TCAAACAGACTGTACTCGACAAAGTCAATCTTCTCTGATGCTCAAGTCTAACAGAACCAAGAAAATAGGCAAGCAGTAATTCATGATAAACTCCAATGGCCTCAAATGCTTTAAATTTTAGTAGGAAATCCAACTTAGGTTGTCTATTACTTGAGCTTCAATTTGAAGACACCCTTCTACAGAAGCCTCCATTAGGCGGGGACCAAGTATGTGTTTTCCTCGTTCTTTTCCATCTCTGCTTCTTTCGGGATCAAGATAAGCATGATTGTCACTGGTAGCTATTTTAAGTGCCATTGTTCCATCTAGTAATGGGCATTGGCTGATCAGGATGACCCAAATAGAAAAATTCAACGAATAAAAGAGAAAGTAATGGCTGATTCCGAGGATAACCCAAACACGAAATTGAAGAATAAAAGAGAAAGTAAACCAAGTTAAGCCAGAGTCATTTGTTATTCACAGAGCATAAATAGACTATTATATATAGGAAAGAATTATAAGCAAGGATTAATATGTAAACTGTAAAAAAGATAAATAGTGCAAGATTTAGGAGACAGTCCTGACCTTTGTATTTATTGAAAAGCACCTCCCATCGGTTTTTCTCTGCAGCTGCCTTAACATGCTCCTGGCTGTAGTATGCTTCTAATGCTCCTTCAAGATGCCAATCATTGGTCTTCATAGCCTGAATGGCAGCTTTCTCACTGTGCATACATTTAAAGATCAAGGGAGGTAAGCTATGCAAACAAGGGTCACTCAAATTAATCCATATAATTTTTGAGCAAAAATTTTAAAATGGTTAAGGAAAGTTCTACTATACATAAGCAGCTAGGGAGACAAGTGTTGGATGACATATCTGTTTCCCTAGCCAAGGTTTTTTTAAAATATATTATTCTCTTCTCTACTTCGTTTTAGTTTATTATATTTTCGAAAGTAAATTACAATAATTAACAATTTAAAATATTTAAAAGTACATGAAAATTTTGGTTGACTATCGAAATTTCACCTATACCATATAAATTGGGATAAAGGAATTATGTAAAAATTGCATAAAATGTACTATAAATCACAATAATTAATAACTTAAAATAATTATTTAAAATATATAAAAAATTTGAACTCTTGAAATTTAATATATGCATGTCCCATTTTATGTGGCACCGTTTGACTTGACAGTGTTTAAGAAAAAACAAGAAATAAAACTTGTGGTCTAAAATTATCGATACATATTTGTGTATTGTTGAAAATCATTTCATTAAGGATAAAAGATGAATTTTAAGGTTAAATTGTTTCTAATTATAGTAAGGTGACAATTTGTTTTTGGACAACCCAAAAAGGAAAAAGTGTCACACCAAATAGGACGGAAGGACTATTATTTAACAACTTAAAAATATTTAAAACGCATATAAAAATTTAGGTTGACTTCAATTTCCATCTGTTTCACATAAATTAGAACAAAATGAGTAATATATATTGCGTTGATACTGACTTAGAGGATCCTATTACAAAATAAATGAAAAGTGAGTTTTCTTCCGGTTCTCGACACAGAGGGCCTAAAGTAATTTGCTTCTAGAAAAAGGGAAAGAGGATTAGGTAGGGTAGGAAATCAAATCCCTACCAACAAATTGAAAGTTCTAATAGCCGACTAGTTGGGTTATTTTGGATTCCTATGTGACATACACTAAAAGTCATTATTCCACCCAATAAAGAACCATTAAATAACAACCTTAGCTTATGTTTAATAACCAATAAAATATGAATCCTTCAAAAAATAATAGCATAAAAGAATCATTTTGCCTTACATTTAAGATGCATAAAAGCTGCTGAATTTCAACATTCGGCTCTATATTGAAGTCCTTAGAATTGTAATTAATGCTTATATGTTTAGAGAAACAAGTGGCATTATTTAATATTAACTTTCACCCAATATTATTTTATGATGGATTTATTTGTTAAATGAACTTCCTAAGCACTGAAAGGTAGCATCAAATTTGCACAGTGATAATGAAAAATCACACAATCAGTAATCTCTTTCCTATGTTTGTTAGAGTTTTTACATTTTTGTTCCTAGGTTTTTTTTGTAGTTATAACTTTCTCCTCCTATTTAGGTTCTGTTTGGACAATTCTTATCCTTTTCTATGTTGGTTAAGTTGTTGCAAAGCTTTTTAAAAACTCTTTACATACTCAGCACACAATCAATAAAGATAAAGTCTCTCCTTTCATTCTGTCTTGAGTCATACACTTCATATGGTATCATGATCCATGTTAACTCTCATGAGTCCAGTGTTTTTTTTCTTGATAGCCCGTCCACCCTTCCCTTTAAATGGCCTCAAACATCTTTGTTCTCAATTCTGATGCCAACACCAACACAACTGCTGTTTAGTTTAATTGTACTACCTAGACACCCATCAAATTAGCTAGCAGACACAACTCCATGTTTATGAGTGGTCACAAGCATTATTGCAATCTCAATGATTCTCACCTGCCCCAACTAGCATAGTATTTCAAAACAATCAAGGTATCAAAAATCCTAAGTTCGTTACATGGTATCGCCAAGGTTGACTAAGCCAACTTGTTATCTTAGCATCATTCTATGCTGCTAAGACTCTTCAAAATTCTTGCCACACCTGTGTCGACACGACATGGGTGTGGGTATGTGAATCCTTTGGGATGGTTCAGTGGTTTGGGCTTGGGATTTCCATGGTGGAGGTCCCTAGTTCGAAATCCCCTGTCAGCGAAAGCAAGGGGTCTGCCTTCTGGGTCGAAATCGTCACACCGAGCTTGCCTAATGCAGATTACCTCTCCTGTGTGGTTTACGAGTTATTGTATGGGAGCAAGAGTTTTACTCTGTTCCCGGGACACCCAAAGGATAGCGGTTGCAAGTTTCCTTGTCACAAAAAAATGGGTGTGGGTGTGACACATTTGGTCAACTTACCTTGGGTGCTTTAACTATATCTATGACCGAAAATATAGATTGATTGGCTATTTGGTTTGATTTTTGGGTTTATGTCATATATGTGTGTATATATACTAGCACTCGAGTCTGAACAACATAGGCATCAGTTGATCTGACACATGTTACTATCGCCGATCAAGTCATTTGCCAAGGTTGCTTGGGATGCTTTGCATACTACATATGCAAACATATCTTAAGTGTAATAACCCGAATATTTTTTAATGAAGGGTTAATTGGTAATTTTAACCACTAATAATTTTTTTATTAAAAGAATTAAAAGGAAAAAAGAGCAGCCAACCCTCTTATTTCTCTATGCATCGACAGAAGAGAGAAAAAAATTAAAATCGCAGCAGTCCCTTTTTCTTCCTCTTTCATTCTTTCTCTTTGAAGAAAACACATAACTCATCAAGGCTATTCGGAGAAATTCATACATAGAATCAATTTAATCTTTACACCACTATTTTGGGTGATAAATTGCAGGTATTTTCTTGTTGTTGTGTGTTCTTGTTAGTTGAAGACATAATCACCCTAATTTTTCACCAATTAAGTTTTAACAATAAGATTAAGAATACCTTTACTTTAATTTATAGTCTAAGGTATTGGGTATTAAGGTTTAACCATAAAATTGAAGATTAGGGATATTGGGACTTGAGTTTGGCCAACATAATTGATATCAATAATCAATATTTTTTTCATA